>JASAOA010001865.1:0-138126 GCA_030849815.1 Vickermania spadyakhi
GGTACAGCGCGAGGTACTCCTGAGGGTTGCTGGGCTGCGCAATGACAGTTTCCGCGATGGCTTTCGCGAGCACCGGCCCGACCGCCATCGTCAGATAGGCGCTTTCCATGTGAGCAAAGACACTAAAGAACAAAACTTGCTTTGAAAGAAGACAACAACAACAGCAACAATGCTGTGAATTTTGCTGGCTTCGTGTACCGGCAAAGACGCTATCTGAGAAAAGAAAATCTAAACCAAAATACACAAACAACAACTAAAGTTTTATGTAACCACAAAAGAGAAAAAAGACAACCACCAACAACGAAATAAAAGCAAGCTAAAACATAATAATAGTGATTCACAGAAAGAACACGAAAAGAATTGTCGGAAAGAGCCATTCTTATTTACTCATTTCTTCATAACCCTCTCACTGCGCAAGACAACAGCAAAAACAGTTCGATCGTAAATTTTTGACAAGGTAAACCAGAAACTACGTCAGAACAACAACCACAAAAAAACAGAATGAAGAAAAAATAGAGACATATAATACATATAATACATCTTATCGAATGGGGATATACAAAAATGACGATATCTATCATGGCAGAATGGATCATGGGAGAATGTTGCAGAGAAATAATAATAATTAAAAAAACCACATTCCTACAATTAAGTGTACACTACATATGATCTTACTCCAGCTCGCTCGACACATAATCGGCACGGAAAGGCAGACGTGTCAGAAGGAGAAGGAAGTAATAGTACGCAACCACATCACAGTAGTGCAGCCCGATGAGGAAGGAGTATGGAAAAGCAAAGAAAAGCAAACAAAACAGGCGTGCGGAAGCACTTACAGGCCGCGGACTTCGAAGCGGCCCTCGTCCGGAATGAAGGTCTTGGCGTCGGGCGCCTNCAGCGCATACACGGAGCGGCGCTTCTCAAAGAAGCTGAACACAGCACTTTTGGCAGGCATCGTGTGGGAGGGGACTGGACGTGAATAAAGGAGTAGCAAACTGGTGGTGTTAAAAGAGAAGTTTAGTGCGCCGGTGGCGTATAGAATTATAGAGAGAAATGTGCGGAATACGGGAGGTTGCCCGAAAGTAGTAAAGAAGGGTAAGTTGGAAAGGAGGGTTTAAGAGAGTGAAAGGGAGCATAGCATAACTCGTTAGTGAGAAGGGAAAAGTGTGGGTAAAGTGATTGTGTTATCGTTTTTGTTTAGGGGAATATGTCCTGTGTCTATTCGGTCTCAGTGGTGCAATTCACGTGAAGGAACAGGAATTGAACCCTGGAGCCGTTCTAGACTATCTTCCGCAGGAAGTAGTGAAGACGGTATGATGTTCTCTGTGCAGTGCTCCATAGGTGAAGCTGCAAGGTCTAAGTTGTTCTTTCTTCGATCAGAAGGATTCGGTGAATCTAAGATGTTGGTGTTTAATTTTCTTTCTCCATGCCGCATGGTTTCCTTCCGAAAGGATAGCAGGGGCGTGGTGCGAGGTAGTCCGAGTGCAGGTCAGACTCCTGCGGGCATCCCGGTTATCTTTATGCAATGTGTGAAAGAGCGGCGAGCAGCGCACTGGCGTCCCGGTGAAGACAGGCTTCAATGGCGGCCAAGCGTGCCCTCTCCATCTGTTCGATAAGGCTTAAATTGGACTGGATGGCCTGCGCTACCACGAGCGGGCACTCGGTGCACGACGCAGTGGAGGCTGCCCTTACCGCCGCATTGACTTCCCCACCGTCCCGCTTGACGCGAGGGTCCTTCAGTAAAATGTCCCAGCTAATGCTCTGGCCGCTGTGCGGGGCTTCCGTCACGAGGGCCGTAGCCTTGTGGCAAGGCAGAGCAGTTTCGAGGGTATTTGGGGCACGGGCTGATAGGGAGGCATTCGCCGCCCCGACCGGCTGAGGTACCCCGTCGCCGTTTCCTTCTGGTTTCTCCGGAGCCAGTGCCTGCGCTGTCTGTAATCTGGACTTTGCTTTCTCGAGCTCGTGACACAGTTCCACACCGTCTATCGTCTTCTGCCCACTCGCCTTACTGAAAAGGCCGAAGCTAGAGAGCCCTGTAGCAGACAGGTCTGCATCCCCCTCCGCCCCTTCACGGGGACGCTTGTGAGACGGGGTAATAGCTAGATTGGCGCTGGGAAGTACCGCTGGGACGTAGCCGTTCAGGAAGTCGTGAATACCCTCCACAATGAGTGCCTCTGGGAGATCCCACGAGTGGACTAGGCCCCGCATCCAGCGCCACACCTTGAGCTCCTCCACAAAGGCAGTGCCGCTCAGCCACTGGTTCGCCGTCTCCTCAACGGACTGCGTGAGGCTGATCACCGGAAAGAGCGCAGTGGGAGCGGCTGTGAGCGGTGACGGGGGGCTCTCTGTGGGTGCCGGCGAGGTCGACGCGGACCGAGATGGGGTGAGGAGTTGGCGCTGGAGAGCGGCTTGATTACTCTCCTCCAGCTTCTGGTTAATGTCGATGATCCACTGCAGAAGAAATTTCAAGTTCTGCCCCTCCACGCGGCCGTTGCTCTGCGAATCGTCGGAAGTGAACTGAATGCCGTTCAGAGAAAGGAATGCCTCGACGTCCGCTGAGTCGGGGCTCCCGGCGACAGAAGTCGTTTCTGAATGCAGCGCATCACGGCGCTGCACCAGGATGCTTCGGAGCAGCAGTGCGATCCTCTGTGCAGGGATATGGTGCAGGGAGCTGTGAGACGTGCTGAGGATCTCATTCGCCCATGAGAGGAGGTTGGCTCTGGAGTAGATATCATCGCACTCCGTGACAGAGTTCATTAGAGTTTCTAGCGCGACGAGAAGGAGAGAGAGAGAAGCCACTACAGCACGTTGTTAGCCGAAAGTCCAAAAAGAAGGCAATACAACAAGCAGAAATGGGGGCTGCAATGCAAACTTTCATAGACGTGTCTCGGCAAACCGCTAACGTCGGGGTGCAATAAACAGAAGAGTGCTACTGCTTAGAACGGTAAAACCAAACCAAACAAACAAATAATAATAAAAAAAAAACAATTAGACCAAAAGGGAAAAAAAAAAAAAAACGGATTTCAGCAACACTATCTTTTTTAATTGTTTGTTGGCAAAGTTGGCTTCGTATAACAGCAATTGCTCATCGATGTGCGCACCTTTCAGAAACAAGCAAACACGTTTCAAAAATTATCTGTCGCTCTTCTTCACGGACCTTTTAGGAACGGCAGGCACCTTCCTTTCCTTCCGTCCTCGTCGCTAGTACATCATCAGCTTTCGCTTGCATTGCTTGGCAAGTGTACCGTAGTTTTGGTACATGCCGTAGTCCACCATCGCGTTGGTGGCGCGCAAGGAGCTCATATTCAGACGTTTAAAGGTTTCGACGGAGTGAACCAAGTCCGATCCCTTTACCCGCGTCCAGCGCAGGTTGAGCACTTTCAGCGAGGGGAAAGGCTCCTCCACCTCTTGTAGCGCGTCCCAGTCAAATGGGCACTGCGGCGCGTAGAATAAAGCCACGTACTCCAGCCGAGGGAGTCGAGACAAGAAGTGTGTGAAGAACCCGACCACCTCGTCTTCAGGGATCGGCTTGGTCTGGTCCGGGATGCCCCCTCGCTCCTCCGACGGCACGCCGACACGGAACTCGGCGATGTCCGTCTTTTCCCTAGAGAGCAGCAGCGTCAGCTCCCACGGCCGCATTCGAGCCGCCCACCCTGCCGAGCTCCCGAGCCGGTGCCACATGCGCAGATACCCCTCCTCCCCACGGCCCAGGCAGTCGGCGAAGACGTTGGCCATGCGATCATAGTGTCGCTCGAACTCCTCCGCCTTGACGTCCTCCTCCTCGAGCGCTGGCGCCAGTACCGAAGCCCCTCTGGGGGGGCCGGGCAGGGGTTTCCTCTTCGGCTTCGCAGCGCTGCTGCTGCTGGCATCGTCTCCCTCGTGAGGGGCCCCCGCGGCGGACGAGGAGACGGCGAAGCGCGAGGCGGCGGCGCGGCCCTCCTCGTACATCGGAGAGCGCTGCGGCTCTGCTGTAAAGGCGGTGGCGGGCTGCCCCTGGGACGGAGCAACCGCTGCAGGTGTGGGCGGGCTTCGAGTCCCGACCGCGGCGCCATCGTGTTGGTGGTCTCCCGACTGGCCGGTGAGAATGAAAGAAGCGGGGAGAATGGGGGACATGGCTCCCAGCAGCCCTTCCTCCTCCTCTTCCTCGCGTGTCGTCGCCACATGAAAGGCGCCACTGTCCCGCCACTCTCCCACGTCGTCGTCTTCCTCGCCCAGCATCGATTGAGCTGCCTCGCGGTCGTCCTCCTCAAAAGGGTGATGATACGACGCTTTGAAGCCCTCCACGCCGCTCTTTTGGAATGGCTTTTGGGTTTTCCACACGTCTGGCGGGGGCTGCTCCCCTCCTCCGCCCTCTAGCTCCTCCTCTACCGTGATGTCCGCCGGGTGTCGCTGCGAACGCTGGGTGCGTAAGAGGTCCTCTTCCTCCTCCTCGTCACTACAATCCGCCCGTGCCGACTGAAATTCCCGCTTGGATCTCCTCGAGGACTGCTGCACCGCACTGCTGCAAGAAGTTTGGCGGTTCGTCACTGGGAGGAAGGCGTCGACGCCGATGCTGCTGCTGCTGCTGCTGTCCTCCGCGTCCCGACGACTCAGACCAGCCACAATGTCTTCGTCTGCCTCCAGAGATTCTTCATCTGCCAGCAGGTCTACCTCCGCATCTTGCTGCATCAGCACCTCCAGCAGATCCTTCTCCGTCTCGGGACGCAACGACCGCTGTCCCGCCTTCCCGCTGGGGTGGGCAGGGTTGCCGGGCGGGCGGCTCTGCAGTGGATGCGCCAGTGGGACCGGAGCGGGCAGCGGGCCCTCATTTGGACTCGGCAGTGAAGTGGCGCGCTTCAAAAACAGCAGCGGTGAGCGGCCGCTCGATAACCTCGCGTTTCGGCTCGCGGGCGTTCCGGAGCGAACCGCTGCTGTAGTCTCAAAGAGCTGCTGCGTCGAAGCACTGTTGTTGTGGCTGGAGGAGTGCTTCTCCGGCTCGAATGACTGGGAGGGAAAGGACATTTCGCTGTTCGCCGTGGTTGGCTCCGCTTGCAGTGTCTGATCCAATGGAGTGTGCTCCCGATTGAAATCAACAGTCGTTTGAGATTCCTTCTTTTCTTCGTTCAGGTACTCTGTACTATCAGGCATCGCTTGCGTGTGTTCGCTGGAGAGCAGCTCCTGTCGCTTCTTCTGTAGCATCTCCTGATGTGCGCGGTGGAGTTCCTGCAGCTCCTCCTGGGCCACGAGGTCCTGAAGGGATCGAACCTCCTGGTACACCTTCTGGCGCTCGAGCTGAGCGGTGTGCAGCGCTTCCTCCAGACGGGAAATTTCCTCATTCACCCGACGGAGCTCCACCGTCTGCAGCAGCCGTAAACGTTCCGAGGCACTTGGCTGTGCCATCGTGCGCAAACCCTAGAACAAGAAAAACAAAGAAGAGGCTCAGATGGAAGAGCAGAAAAATTTTATTGAGGAAAAAATTAGCGTAGAAATTTGGTGTGCTGACAAGGACGAAAAAAACAAACAAACAACTTTACGTGGGTTTGCGACGTACACCAGCTAAAAAACGTGTCGATCGAGGATGGCGCTTAGGGTGTGTGATTTTTGATCCTTTCCAATAAATAAAAGAAGAGAGTCAAGTAAATCTCCCAAAAACACAAACTAAGTTAAGTTAGTTGTATAGTAGCACAGAGAAACAATAATAATGAGAAATAAAAAAAATAATGCAGAAAAGATAGAAAGAGTGTATCATACTGCTGCTTGGAGTGCGCATTTTATACGTGTTTGGTATCAAACGTATAGAATGATACGTTATTCATCAGTTATAAAAAAAATATTGGAAAATTGTTTTTTAGAAGATTTGGCGCTACAACAGAGGAAGGGGGAGTAAAGAAGAGCTACTGTAGTCCGTGAGCGAACTCGAACCGCAACGTCAAGTGGACTTGCCGTTCTCTCTCTCTCTCTCTCTCTCTCTTTCCGTTCACACTCTCCCCTCTCGTTTTTTTTTTTAAAATGTGCGATAGCACAGCTTTACTGCAAGAGCTCCGAGGTGAGGGTGCCTGGCGGGAGACCCTGCATCATCTCCTTTTCCCGCAGCTCACGGGTGTTTAGCATCAATTCCAACACCTCAAACTGTCTCGCCACACACTTGCGGTTGCACGCGTTCACTGCCTGCTCCGTCTTGTCCGGCAAGCCTTGCGGCAGAATAAGCTCTTCACGAGTGAGGTGACGATGGGCGCAGATGCGCCAGCATTGTAGCAAGATACTTTGTGAGGAGTCGGCCATCCCGTAGTTCTGTGCCGACTGCCCAATAGCCATCTGTGTTCTAGGATCCATCTTGTGTGCAGTGATTATTAATTATTTTTATGTGTAAGATGTGAAGATAAGATGATGATGATCCCAAGTCCAAAGGTTCAACTGTAGAAACCAACAGAAGCCGCGATGAACCACTCAAGAGATCCAATGTCTTACCCCAAAGAAGAAAAAAAAAAAGAAAAAGAAAGCAAAGCCCGTGTAAACCATGTGACCAGCGATATGAATCATGCGCAGTTGAATGCTGTGTGTGTGTGTGTACTGATTTATCCTTCAAGGAATGATTTTTACTAATGTGTGTTTTTGGGGAGAAAATTATGGACAAAACAAAACTATTATATATATATATATATATATATATATAGATAAATTTCCGCGATCACACGAAAGGAACGCCATAGAATGTGATGCTGAATGTCCAATAATAGCCGTGGAGACCAGTTCGTTTCATCCACATTGATGTTAGAGTGTAGACCACATTGGTGTATCACACAGGCCGTTCACGCTCCTTCCATGCCGAATTTGAATGGAATTTCTTCGTATGCGTATTCTTCACGTCTCTAGAAGCTTCAGCTTCAGACCAACACATACACATTGGTTTAAGAGGAAATGAGGGAAGAGAAACACTACTCCAAGAGTTAGAAGAAAACAACAACAACAACAACTTCGGAGTGATGCGGTATTCCATCACATCTCCACAGAAGGAATGGAGCCCCCTCTAAGAAGTAACGCCAACCCTTTTATCTGGGAAAAGAACAGCATAAATAGGTAACCACAATGGCACCGCAAAGATAAGTAAAGCACCAGTCCTCTCCTCACAAGAAAGACAGCACCATGAATTTAGGTGTCTGTGATGTGTGGGTGGGTCAGACAGGCAGTCGTGCGCTCTTTCGTAATATTGTTGGCTCGTAGTGGAAGAATTCAGTGAATTCATCTTTTTTTTTTTTTTCTTCTTCCTCAGGGTGATCTGAGTCTTTGTGGTCTCACACACTCTAGTCCAGCATTTCTAATTATTTCCCTCTCCTCGTGGTGGTGGTGTTGTCCGTTTTCTACGCTCCCGTAGAGGTGGGATGAGATGTATTGGTATCCCCGACGACGGGGTTGCTTAGGCGACGATAGCGCGGGAGTAGTTGTCTCCTACGAAGTCCCAGTTCACCACCTTCCACATTTCCTTCAGGTAGTCCGGGCGGCGGTTCTCAAAGTCCTTGTAGTACGCGTGCTCCCAGACATCCGCAGTAAAAACAGGCCGAAGACCCTTCGTGAGGGGGCAGCCCGCATTGCTGGTGTTGTCAATGACCAGCTCCTTACTGCTGGGGTCCACGCAGAGCCACGTCCAGCCCGAGCCGAAATTGTTTCCACCAGCGGCCTGGAACGCCTCCTTGAACTTGTCGACACTGCCGAACTGGCGAACGATCGCTGACTTGAGCTGCCCTGGAATTTCTGTCGTGCCATTGGGGACCAGGCAGTTCCAGTAGAAGGTGTGGTTGAAGTGCTGGGCGGCCTGGTTGAACATGACCTTCTTGGACGGGTCCTCGTGGATGGCCAGGATCATTTCCTCGATGGTTTTGCCTTCAAAGCCCTTCCCCAGCGTGTTGAGCTTGTCAACATACGATTTGTGGTGCTTGGTGTAGTGGAGTTCCATTTGTCGAGCGCTGAAAACCGGCGCAATACCCTCCTTGAAGTTATACGCGAGGGTAGGCAAAGCAGCGGGATAGACCAGCTTGGGCATGGACGTGTAGTGCAGCACCTGCTGCAGCGCCGAGACGCTGTTGATGCGGCAGGACGTGGAGGAAAACTTGCGAACCATCGAAGGAAGCCTCAAAAGCAAATCAATAATAAGAATGTGGTGTCTACTCTAGTGGATGGCGTTCAGATTCGATTCGTTATAAAGAAAAGCACCAGAACAAAAAGAAGGATTTGAAGGTGTAAGAAGAGAATTTTTATGTGGAATCCAATTCACAGCGGTGAAGAGCACAATAAGTAAGAGATTATTTTTGTTTTTTCTGGAGGGGAATTTATAGGATAAGTGTGAACCCTTCGAGGAGAGTCCCCTACAAGAGTTTCCTCTCCTCTCCTGACTTACCTGTAGACGGGATCTCTGTTGGCCCAGGAGTAGGTGGTGGACTTGGCCTCTGCTACTGTCTGATTGCGGTTGTACTGGCGGCCACGCAGAATGTAGCCAGACAGCCAATACTTGGACTTGACGCAGTTCCGTGGGTGAAGTCGCCAGTCCAGCGGTACCAGCAGATTCGGTGACCCGCCATTTCCGCCGCCAGCAGGGTGTTGGCTCACACGCTTGGACTTGGAATGCACCTTTGGCCGGTGCGGCATGTTCTTCTCGACGTTCCGCTTTCCGTAGTTGCGCTGGTACTTGTACATGACCCCGGCTCGTCTGCCGAACACCGCCTGGGAGGTGTGATCGAACAGCCGCACCTCCTTCGAGGGCAGCAGGAGCGGGACGAGGTGCGGCTCGGAGCCACGGAGGACCATCGCTGCAGTGCCACTCGCTCGGCAAATGACACCACCGTGGCCGGGGTACATCTCCACAGAGTGTACTTCCTTCCCGTAGGTGACCTCACTCAGTGCGATGGACTGGCCAATGGTGGGCAGGCAGTTCTGAAACGGCTTGTTGTACACCAGCCGAGGCAGCTGCTTGTACGTCAGCAGCTCTGCCACGTAGGCCCCATTCGCATAGAGAAAGAAGCCAAGAAACGACTTTCGGCGGGGCATGTGGAGGATGCACGCGAGCCACTTGGGCACGTGGCGCTGCGGCTTGTGGTTCACCATCACCCGCTGCTCCCAGCTCCGCTGCTCGTCGCGCTTGTAGTGCCCCAGCATCACCTTTTCGCCCGGGTTGGTGCCGGACCGGTGCCCCCAGTAATCACGTGAACTGAAGCCCTGCCAGTCGTAGTACAGCGGAGTGTAGTGCATCAGGTCCCTGCCGACCTGGAAAGGGGACCAAATGTCCTTCTGCAGCAACACTTGCGAGAAGCCGTGCATGGGAGAGCGGACGTACTCTAGCCGAAGCGTGACGGGAGGGCCCTCCTTGAACACCCCAAAGTCATCGGTGTAGCCGTCGTACATCTCCGTGTGCTTCAGCTGCACGTCCTTCCCTGCCACCAGCTTCTGATCAGTGCCGTAGTGCTGACTGCCCTGCTTACCAGAGGGATTCAAGAGCTTGACCTCACGACGGGCCAGGCACAAGCTCATGGGGTGGACAGACGTTGGACGGACTACAGAGGAGAAAGGAGTGGCGTAGCGCGTGAGTCGGGACATTTCAACGCGGTGTGACAAGGAGGAGGTGGAACTCCCCGAACAACGCGGAACCACACGTGTCAAGCCTCCACGCATGGCAATGACAACCACCACTCTGTGTACGACTTCTGTAGAACACCCACCACCAGCTGCTGTAGCAGACGGAACAACTTCACGAGAGATCAACAAAAAGGATACGTATTTATGCCAGACCGACAGCTCCACTTCCTTCCCTGGATGAGTGCAAAGCAGTGATAGAGAAGGAGAAGAACCCCCTCTAGCACGTCAGAGGATGACGCTGAGGAATCTAGAAATCTATAAATATAAATATGAGTTCTTATTTGTAATTAACCATAAAAAAAAACGAATAAGATAAGAGAAGGAGGAGAAGAGGGGGGGTTGGAGAGAAATGGACAACAAAAAATGTATGAATGTCGTATCAGTGAAGATGAAGTTGGCCTGCGAAAATTAAGAAAAACAAATAGGAATATGTGTAATATCAATGCATCATAAAGTCTGTATTGCTAGCTCCACCCCCTCTTCAGTAAGGCGAGGGGGTATAGAAGTGGTTGCTATATTCTTCTCTTTTCTTATTTCCTTTTTCGGTGTTGGCCCTGCAAATAGACAAACAAACACATAAACAAAGAAAAAAAACAAAACAGAACAACCACTAAACGTGTAACAGTAAACGATACTTCTTGAGCAGTAGATAAAGCAAATGTGTAGCATTTCGTTCTGCCCTCCTATTCTGTAGGTGAAGGGAAAGAAGGGCCGTTTCTCTTCTTCGCGGCAAACATTCCGCTTATTCTCAGAAATTCCATTCGTTCTTGTTCTGCTTTTCACCATCTGGTACGCCGCAGTAAAGCAGTAGAAAAGATGGCATAAATTAGAGGAAATAACAACATTAATAGTAAGAACATGTGTATATAAAAAATAAATGACAGCGTTGTATGCGATTCTATTTTGCATCTCGAGGTCTATCGAATGAAAAACGTTGTTGTTTCTCAACGACACAACCATAAGGTAAGGGTGGTGTGTCAATGACCGCAAGTCCAGTGCTTGCGGTTTCACCCCCTTCTCGCTGCGACTACTACCGTGTGGCCGCAACGGACTTGTTCGTGCTGGTCCGTGTGACGTTGATTTCACTCCCCTCTTCGTTGCCATTGCGGGCTAAGGGGCCACGACTAGTGTGCGCTTCCCGTGCAGTGCGGGCGTTGATGTTCAAGAAGATCATACTATGCAGCCGGTGGTTCGGTCCGGTGGTGAGTGCATCCCCGAATAGCGTCCGGCGCCGAATGTGACGGTGACCACTGGCCGAGACCACAATCGCCTGTTCGGACGGTGAGGATTTGGTGTCCATCACCAGCACTTCGTTCTGCGTGGACGGACTGAGGTACCCAGGAGACATTGGCGCGTGGGTGAGGTTTCCGGATTTCAGCAGTGGCAGCAGCTGCGACGATAGGGAAGAGGGCCCCAGTGCCAAATGATACGCGATGCGCTCCGGTACTTCTTCATTCAGCGCGCCGCCATGATCGTGGTGCGGACGAATGGACCCCTCGACCACCGCGTAGTCCTGCAGGTATGGGTTCGCATTGATGAGCTTCGCGGGGAGATGAATGTGCACCCCGCCCAGTCGCGGATACAGCGGAATCCAGTCCACGCACTGGTCAGCGTAGCGGGCGGTGGAGGGGAGTTCACCGTTGGTCTGGCGCTCCTTCTCCGTCCCGCTACTCACAGACGGGGCGACCGAGACGTCAAACCGGCCGCGCGGCATGGTCAGACGGCCGGGAAAGATGTCACCCGACGCCATCAGAATGAGCTCAAACCGAAGCAGAAACGATAGGCGGACCAAGTTGCGGTGGATCTCCGAAACGTTGAGCTTCGCAGAGTCGGGCACCCCGCCACGAGCCGTGTAGCGAGCCGACCTCAGCGAGCTGCTGCTGGTGAGTGTCAGAAGACTGGCGGCGGGCATACGGGTGTACAAGTCGCGGACATACATGAATTCTAAGCGACGACGCCGGTGTGTGGACGAGCCGTTTGTGGAAGACATCAAGGGGTCGTTGCCGCCCCGGCTGGTGTTCATGGTCAACGAATTGCCTCGTAGGGGAGTTTGCCAGAGGATGTGCATGATCTGGTAGTAGTTCCGCTCCACACTGGTTCGAGACACCTTCGCCGCAAGGTACAAGGCATTGGCCACCTCTTCCTGCGACATGGGGCTGTGCTGCAACACAGGGCTGGAAGCTTCCGAAGGTGCGTTCCCCCCAAGGGTCCTGAGAGCGAGAAACCCGTCCGCGTCCTCGGTCATGATGGCGCGGTCGTACTGCGGCAGCCGTGAAGCGGTGCCAGTGCTGCTGCTGCTGGGTGTGGGGACAACGGAGGCCAGGCGCTTCGCTCTGAAGGAGTCGTCGCCGAGGCCCTGGGAGAGATGACCCGCACCACCACACCGGCCGACGAGATAGCTGGCGTAGGCCTGATCGTACAGCGGAGCCGCCGAGGAGGCCAGCACCAGTCCCGGGCCGCTGGACCGCTGCTGAAGTACGTTGAGCGCCATCGCGTCGGTTTCGATCACGCGCTGCTGCTCCGCCGCACTGCCGAGCGCGCGGTTCCCCGTGGGGCTCAGCGTGGACTGGCACACGGGAGCGAAGGGGGGGCTCTCCTGCGATTGCGTTCGGCTTCGAATGCGGTTGGGGTTCACTCTGAGGGAGTCCGAGCTAGGCAGCACCGTCACCAGCGGCGTCGTGGAGGTAGTGCGGTCGATATGAAGACTCTGCTTCAAAGACTGTCCCGGGGCCTCGGGATCCTGATGAATCGACGAGACGGGTTCGGGTTCAATGAAATGGACGACAGGGGAAGCGGGCTTTACACGGAGTTGCTGTGTTGCGTGAGTGGTAGAAGACAATCCAGGAGGGCCCACTGCAGCGCTCGGCGGGATTTCTGCCGCATCCACTGGCGATTCGGCCATGGAAGATCGAAGTTGGAGCGCCGATCCGGAACTCGAACTCGCGGCGCTCTTTTCCACAGTTACAGCGGCTTTCTTCGCGCTTGGCGCTGGGGAGGCCCCTACATGAACGTTTTTGCCTGTAACAGGAGCTGAAACCTTCTTTGTCGCTGGAGCAGGAGCTGGAGTAGAAACACTAGCCACTGAAGCCTTCTTTGTTGCTTGAGTAGGAGCTGGAGCAGAAACACTAGCCGCTGAAGCCTTCTTTGTTGCTTGAGCAGGAGCTGGAGTAGAAACACTAGCCACTGAAGCCTTCTTTGTTGCTTGAGTAGGAGCTGGAGCAGAAACACTAGCCACTGAAGCCTTCTTTGTTGCTTGAGCAGGAGCTGGAGTAGAAACACTAGCCACTGAAGCCTTCTTTGTCGCTTGAGTAGGAGTTGGAGTAGAAACACTAGCCACTGAAGCCTTCTTTGTCGCTTGAGTAGGAGTTGGAGTAGAAACACTAGCCGCTAAAGCCTTCTTTGTCGCTTGAGTAGGAGTTGGAGTAGAAACACTAGCCGCTGAAGCCTTCTTTGTTGCTTGAGCAGGAGTTGGAGTAGAAACACTAGCCGCTGGAGCCTTCTTTGTCGCAGAAGCAGGAGGTGGAGTAGAAACACTAGCCGCTGAAGCCTTCTTTGTCGCTTGAGTAGGAGTTGGAGTAGAAACACTAGCCACTGAAGCCTTCTTTGTTGCTTGAGTAGGAGTTGGAGTAGAAACACTAGCCGCTAGAGCCTTCTTTGTCGCAGGAGCAGGAGGTGGAGTAGAAACACTAGCCACTGAAGCCTTCTTTGTCGCTTGAGTAGGAGTTGGAGTAGAAACACTAGCCGCTGAAGTCTTCTTTGTTGCTGGAGCTGGAGATGGAGTAGAAACACTAGCCGCTGAAGCCTTCTTTGTTGCTGGAGCTGGAGATGGAGCGGTGCTCACCGCCGGAGGAAGGACTGCAGGACTCCTTTCGGCGGCACTACTTTGAGGTGCGTTCTTCCCGGGTGCCACCACTGCTGTGGAAACGACCGGGGTGGGCGTGGCGAGGAGAATGGCAGTACCGAGGGCTTCAATGCGAGAGCGGAGGACGTCGTCGAAGGTATGCAGGGACCGCAGCGGGGGCCGGTGGGGGTGCGGGAGGCTCGAGTCGTGGCGCGATGTGTCGTGGAGTCCAGAGCCGTCGGCACACCGCAGCAACACGGCGGCAGACTTCAAGACCACATCGCTGGCTGGGTGTGCCGTACTGGCGACAGACCGCTTCCCCGAGGGTAAGGAGGAGGTGCTATGCTTAGAGGACATGCCACAATCCCAACAACTACACCACAGGTGTGTGGGTCTACTCGGAAGTCAAGTCTGTCGGAAAACCCCTTAACCTTAGCGTAGCCCTGCCGAATACGCCTCCTTTTGATGAGCTTCAATTCACAACCTACAAACAAATGATTTAGAGTACTGGCTGCGTGAAGGAAATGGATCTGCGTTTGAATGATATATAAAAAAGGTAATAAAAAGTAGATGATGTAGAAATCACTGATCCGGTAAATTTTACGCGGAGCAATAAATAAGTAAATAATGAAATATTTAAGACGATAAAGTGTGTGAACCTCCCTCGTAATGCACTTCCTTGTGAATTCCTTACTGTACTTCGTCCTTCAGGTCTTCTTTACAAGTCTCAGTAATGTCATGTACCAGAACAGAAACAAAATTTCGTTTCTTTCAAGCCACAAAAAAAAAAAAAAAAAACAGAAAGAAAAGAAAAGAAGAGGGAGAGGGAGAGAGAGATGGAAAAAGCGGCATCCACGTATCCACCCATCCAAGGATTGTTACCATATCCGAATCCTATCTGTTAATATTAGCAGCCTGTCCGTTTCATGGAGTAACAGCGCCTTTAAAGGGGAGAACCCCCTACTGTATAAATCCCAACAACACCCTAAAAAAACAAGTTCTTTTAGTTCTCCTTTCCTATTTTTGATGTTGTTTCTATAAAAGCGAAATATTCAACAGTGTTCTCATACGAACAATACACTAATAGTAAAAAGGTGTACCAGGGCTTCCAACAGGGAAACCACTAAAAGACAGCGCACGCTAACGCAGCTGTTGCTTTTCTACGACTCCCTGAAAGACTAATCGAATGCTCGGTGTTCTCAATGCTCACACCACACCCACCAAAGGTGATGATAATCAATAGAAACACAAACAAACGTACAAACGTGAAATTCAACTCGATTTTAATGGACTACGACTGTGCAAGTAATAAGAATATAGGAGAGAGTGCTACCGCATCATCGCATACGGCGCATAAACTGTCAGACCACACCAACGCTCTATCATGTTCGAAACACTGCCACTGATAGAGACGTTAGGCGCGCAGCTGTTTCCGTATATTCTCTACATTTCGCTGGTAGAGCTGATGCCGCGCCTCTAAGTCGGCCAGACGGCTCAGGCGGTCCTCTGCGGCCTTCTCTCTGGGTGAAAGTGCCTTTCCATGAGGGTTCTTGAGAAAGCTGTCCAGCTCCTCACACGTGGTGTGACCCAGATGCGGTACCACCGCCTTGGACGGCGGCTTCGGCACGTTCTCCGCGTACGCCTTGGCCCGCTCTCTTCGCTTCCGCGCCTCCAGAATATCGTGCGGCGTCGGCTGCTCGATGCGTCGCCGGGGTGTTGTCCCGCAGCGGCCGCCATTCCCTTCACTTTTCTCCGTCTCCCCCGTCCCCACCTCCGCGCTGTGCCGCTCGACGACGCTCACGACCCGCGACTCCAATGCTTGGACGGTCTCCCGCTCCACGCGCTCGCCGTACGCCTTTTGGCGCTCGAGCTTCTCCCGCGCCGCGCGCTGCTCATCCGAGTCGCTGGGCCCCAATCCGCCGAGCTTCTGAGAGGCGACGCACGACATTAAGGTGCGGTACTGCTCCAGAGAGTACGGCGTGTATCCATTCTTCCTATCCTTCTCCACCGCCTCCTCACCAGCGGCCGGCTTCAGAGGAGTGACTTTTTGATGCGTGTTCTTCGCCGCAGTCCGGCTCAACGGAGACGGTGAAGCGCTCAGCGAAGTGCGCTGCTTTACGGACGGACCATCCTGTGAGCGATTCCGTGCCGGCTGCTGCCCCGGCTCTTTCGAGCTGCGGGGCTGTGGGCTCCCGCTCTCGTTCCCCAGCAGAGGCGTCGCGCTGCGGCGTGGAAGTGGAATTGTTTCACTGGCGATGGTCTTCTCCCGTGGTCGCGAAGTCGAGCGACGGGGACGCGGCGGCACCGGCACTGGCCCAATCTCCACCTCCTCCACCTCCACCTCGAGGTCCGAGCTGCTGCTACACGGACCATCCGCCCCGGCATCGGACTCCTCCTCAAACCCGAGCTCGCGCAGCATTTGCTTTTGGCCTCGTGGCGGTGAAGGCCGCGCGGCCGTGGGGCTCGCACTCCGGCTATCCGGGGTCCCCAGCGGCTCGAGCCGCGGTCCCTGTGGCATGAGCCGGCGCCTCTGCCCATGCACGGTGGCGGGCGTGGCTCGAGCCATCGAGCTAGAGGAGTGCGGCATCGGTGGCATGGGGGGCGGGGGCTCCGCGAGTACCGGTACCGTGCTCGTGCTGCTGTCAAAGTCCTTCTCGTCGTCTCCTAGGAAGTGAGCGGTGCGCTGAGGCGGAGTGCGCACGCTCTCCAGCACCGCCTGCACGTTTGCAGGGCTGAGCGAGGACTTGATAGAGGTGATGTAGTTCTCCATCGTGGCTAAGTTGTAGTTGGAAACGGGGGACAGCGGTGCCGCTGGGGAAGTCGACGGCGAGCTCGAATAACCGGCTTGTCGAGGCCCTCCTTGTAACGGCGGCGGCTGGGGTGTCGGTGGGTTCGAGAGCGAATCACCCTCTGGAAACGGCACCTTTGCCCCGCCCAAGGCCATCATCGCACTAGGGGCAGCGATGACTTTGCCAGAGGGAGCCCGGCGGGCCGGCACGTGGTCCTCTGGGTGTTTCGCGAAGGACCGCAGTGCAGCCTGCTGCTGGCGCTCCAACACCCGCCGCTCCTGCGCCGGGGTAAGGAAGCCGACGGAGTGGATGACCTCCGCCATGCTCGCTGTGCCTGGCTCTGGGCACACCGCGTGCGGCGTCGGCTCCTCCATCCACACCGTAGACGCTGAGCGGACACCGGGGGAGGGGGAGGACGAGTGCGGCACGTGCGGACCACGCCAGGGCAGAGAGGCGTGGGCAGGCGCCGACTGACGTGGGAGGGTGCCTCGCACCACTCTCTGCTGCGGTGGTGCGGAAGACGAGACGTGTTGTCCTGTCGATTTATGACTTTGAGCGGAGGCCCACTGAGCGGAGGAGGCAGCGAGCTGTGCGTTGCTGCCATCCTTCCCAACGATCACCGCCTTGTTCTGAAAGCGTAGTTGAAAGGAGGTAGGCTGTGTAGCCGAGGACGTCGCTGGGGTCACATCCGTCGGTGGAGACCATATGGCACTATCATGCGGCATTTTTTCAGGTGTCGGCTTTTGCTAATACTATGAGAATGAATAATAATAATAATATTGTTGCTCGCTGAATTCGAGGATAAAAAAAAAAATCAAATGAACTAACACTTCGTCAGATGCAGAAGACAAGGGTCCCAACTAAGAGTAACAAGAAGATCTCGCTAGTAGGAAATCTATGTATCAATATGTATGTATATTTGCGATCGGAAAAGAATGAATATCTCTCTTTCTTTTCTTGAAACTTAAAAGCTGCGCTTTAACCAACGTCAAGAAAAGGTGATGCACTAAAAAAACAAAAAAGAAACAATAGAAAAACGAAAAGAGGTGAGAAGCCACACAATAATAATACCAACAACAATAATAATAATAATGCATTCCCATTCCTTGTTGTTGCTACAGGTGTCATATCGGTTTTATATATGTATATCTGCTCGATATTTAAGTGTTGACAGTACATCTATTGGATTCGTTGCCTATAGAGTGGTGGTGAACGGTAGAGCAGAGGGCATTACACATTACTCATTCGAAGCAGCTCTTCATAGCGCTATCGAGTCGAGCCACACTTCTGGTCTGCTCCACGTTCTGGAGCTGCACCGCACGCAGCTGCTCCTGCCGCTCCTTCACGTCTGCCTCCCAAATGCCCTGCATGTCCTTGAGCAGTGCACGGCATTCCTGAATGCCAGAGCTGGTGGTCTGCTTAATCTTCCTCTCGGACTTGAGCAGGGTAGTTCGAACAGCGACGTTGTACCGCCAGTACACAAAGCCAGTCGCACCCACAGCCGCCATGGACACGTACGCGGAAAGGGGGACCTGCAACATATGTTTAAACACCTTTGCTAGAGTGATTTCGCTTTATCAGACAAAGGAAAGTAATCTACTTTGGTACTCGTATCAAAAAAATAACACCAAACGCCAAACACAAGTATCAATTCAATTAAGACAATCTACTTTGCTTGCTATTTCAAGTCATAATAACGATAAACAACGGAAAAAAAAAAAAAGAGGAGAAAGATAAAAAAGGAAGATGAACAACACAGCTTCGTTCTCCGTTCGTTTTTTCAGGAGCCATGCCGCAGCATGGTGCTTTATCTTCATTCAAGAGATGCAACTCGACCACTATACGACACCATAACGGTATTCTTTTTCGAGTAGAAGCACGACAACAAGACAAGAAAGAAATCTTGAAAATCCCCTTTTTAAGCTGTTCCGTTTTGTCCAGAGTCTTCTCCCTCTGCTAAAAAAGTTTGACCTTTCTCGCCTTGCGGAAACGTTTCGGTCCCCTGGACGCACTGCCGGCGTCGGCATTCGCTGCACCGCCCGCGTCGCCTGCCGCCCTACCGGTCGCCCCTAACAGCCACTCGGCTTCTTCTTCACCGCCAACGGCCCAACGCGCGTGCTGCGCCGCTTCACCATCGCTGGACGGGCCGTCCGCCAGCTCTGGTGGACCGGCTTCGTAGGCTCGAAAGAGGAATTCCATGTCATACTGCCAGCGCTCCTCGTGGTAGTGCTGCTGTGCGAGGATCTTTCCATAGTGTTCCCGAGACTTGGGGATCTCCGCGTGAATGGCGTGATGCTTGACCGGCAATCCGAGCAGCTCGTACGCCTCCACTGTCGCATAGAGCGCAAAGCGCTGCGGCAACAGAGACGTTCGCGCCAGTTTCTGCGACACGTACACCGTTTCGAACTTCCGGCCGAGCCAGTCGTTCTTTTCCTCATCAAAAAGGTTCACCAGCAGAATCACCGGGATGTGCATCGACGGAATGCGTCGAGGCTCACCGACCTCGAGCAGGGGGCGGTGCTTGAAATGGTCCGGGTACGGCGACCAGGTGTACCGCATGTCGTATTCTCCAGGGCGATACGGACTCATCGGATAGCGCGTTTCATTTTCCTTCATTCGCGACGCAAAGGTCGAAAGGGCCATTCGCTTCCAGTACGGCGTCGTTGCCAGTCGCTCGCTATACCCGATTGACACCCCGCACTTGCCGCCCACTTCACCACCGGGTGGAGGCGGCATAGTTACCTTTGTGTCCCCACGAGGCGGCGGAACCCAAGGAGCCACCAAACAACAAAGAGTTCGGCGCATCTAAAAAAAATCCTCAGAAGCAAAGTGGGTGGAGAAGTATGATAGACAACCCAGATTGCGAAGGATCGCCACAACGGTATAACGGGTCAAGATTCGCACGACTGTCTCTTTTCGGGAGCAAATACCAACAGGACAAAGCTAAAGTTGTTGCAGAAGCAATAATGGGACTTTCCCGATCACTTAATCGGACTTTTAGGTATGATATACTGGCTGGAGTTTAGATAGTTAGTTAGTTCAAAATATAGCGTTTGTACATGAATTGGGCTTTGCTGCTCTTAAGCTGTGGCAAAGGGGTGTGGTGGTAAAGAAGGTCGATCATCAAATGAAAATCAAAATAAAAAATAAAAAAAATGATCATCATCAAGGAATGCTGTCGGTACCCTCACTAAACAAACACAAAATGGATACTCTATCACTGTGATAAGGGCACCACTTCTTCTTCTTTATTTTATTTTATTTATGGGGTCTCTGGCTTTAACTGGATGTATTGCAGTGAATGGATCATTTTTTGTAATGCCGTGTTTTGTGTTGTTCTTTTTTTTGTTTGTTTGTTTGTGTGTAGTGTTATCCACTGACTTGTAAGCTGCTTTCAATCGAATTCATAATCTCCGGATGAAGTGCTTTCAGAAGTGCCATGGTGACAGATGAATACAAGCCAAATACGCGGGCTTTGGCGCAGATGACGAAGTGGCGCCATCTGGAAATGTTGCTCCTCGTCGCGTCCAGTGCGTAGTTGAGAAACCTCCGATGACGATCCACTAGTTCACCCATGTCCTTGTTGATGGCCTTGGTCGCCATGATGGTGCGCAGCAACAAGGCGTAGTCCTTCGGCAGGGCCGCCACAATAACGTTCACCTCAAACATCTTTTCTTTCATCGTGCGCCGCATCGCCTCCCGAGCGTCTGGCGAAGTCAGTCGACTACCGCTAAGACCCGAATGCAAAGCGTATGGGAACTGCAGAAAGCACGAGGCAAAAAGCGCATAGTCCTCGGTGCCGTACCGAGACGCTATTCGCTTCAGCATGCTGTCGTCGTGTGTCACGCTCGCGACCCATATTTCACTAAATTCTTTGCGCTGCTCCGGCGTTAATGAGCCGCACAGGCCGTAATCCAACAGCACCACCTGGCCACGCTGCCGACCTCTCTGGTGTTTGCTGGAGCTGTGGGCCCCAAATTTCTCCTCCCCAACGTCTTCTTCCTCATTCCCGATCTTCGGATTCTGTGGTACCCCTCTGCGCATTGAGTCTGTCGGCAAAACTTTCTGTTTCGGCCGGCGTGGTATGGGCTGCACGAGCACATTTCCAGCGTGAGGGTCCGCATGAAAGAAGCCCGCACCGAACATTTGAAACGCGATGGCGTCGATGAAGCGGCCGAGTACCTGCTTCGGATTGATGCCCAACGCCTCGATCCCGGCCTTGTCGTTAATTTTGACACCCTTCACGTAGTTCATGATGAGCACACGAGGACTCTGCAGGTCATGGTGAATCGTGGGACACACCACCTCGTCACCGAAGCCCGCCTGACGCAGCTGCCGAGCCGCCCGCTCGCAATTAGCGGCTTCCTGCCTAAAGTCGAGCTCGGCAGCGACGGTCGCTTGAAGCTTTCGAACGATCTCGCTGAGGTCGTAACCGGGATACGCCCAGCCCGCCACGCTCAACATCCAGTCGATGGCAATCATGTCGCCCCGAAACCGTCTCGCGATGTCAATGTACTGCACCTTGATCGCCACATCCTTCGTGTAGAGGGGTTTATAATCGGACGGGGGGCTTCTATCCTCCACGTTGTTCTTCGTGTGGGAGTACGCACAGCCAGACCAGCTGGACGAGACGCAATCCGCCCTGGGGGTCTCCCGGCGCCGAGCCCGGTGCACCTGTGCCAGCGAGGCAGCCGCCACCGGCTTCGGATCGATGTACTCAAAGGCCTCTCGCACGGCATCGGGGCCGAGGTCCGCATTCAGCACTGCTAAGATTTCCTCAAAGGGCCGCTGCATGACCGCGTCCTGCAGGGAAGCCATTATCGAACAGTACGCCGGAGGGAGAACGTGGTTCATATTAGAAAAAATCTGCCCTGCCTTGACGTACAGCCCGCCGTTTTGTTCTGCCAGTCGAACAAGACGCCGCGCACAGCGTTCGTGCACGGTGTTCCAGGCCGCCTGGCTCTCGAGCGCTTCTTTGCTGTAGAGAGAGAGCTGGTAGTCCAGGAAGATCGCTGCACCGACGAGGCCGCAGCGGGTGATGCGCCCGGTGCCCTCCAGCAGCACGCGCACCGACAAGAGCGAAGGGGGAAGCAGCTCCTTCGGCGGGAGCATCAGCAGACCGAGGCCACTGCCCACCGCCAGCGCCGCATAGCGAGCGGGACGGCTTCGGGGTGTGAACCGCACCATGCTCTAAGAGGTAAAGAGCAAACTGAAAAACGTTTTTCGTCGTGGTGAATGCAACAGCTAGAAGAGAGAATGGAACTGATCTGTTAATTAATTGACACGGAGTTGAACGGAAGAAGAGGAAAGGACACGGCCACCAGTGTAGTTGCGAGAGTTGAACCAGAAGAAAAGAATGCAAGAAAAAAAATGCTTTTGCTTTCAGCACTACCTCGGTACCTCCCGTTGGAAGAATGAATGACGAACGGAGTAGTGGAGAAAATAATAATAATAATTAAAGGTAAGGTAAGACAATGGTTTTGATTGGTGCTGTTGCTGGTCAAAATGAATCTCTTCTGTTAGAAAGAAAACAAAATTAGAGAGGTAAAGAATAGCACAAAAATCATAGAAATCACAGAAATCCAGTTTGAAATCTGAGGAAGAGACGCCACCTGTGAGAGAGTAAACTGTTTCCGTTTAAGTGTGATTCGCTTATTCCACGGGAAGTGCGGCCTTACAATACTTCCTCCAGCTCCTCCCACTCCGTCTCGAGCTCCACAATCGTCTCCTGCTCCGCTGGACGTGTCGCTACCGTCTGCTGGGGGCGTTGACGCTCCATATAGTTGTTGTCCTCCTTGGCTAGCAGTGCCGGCCGATCGACTCGCCTCCATTGAAGAGCTTGCCGTTGGTGCTCCAGCGCCTGCACGAGCCCTTCGATCACTACCGTTGGTTCCTCCTCCACGCTCTGCTTCTCGTTCGCTCGAGCATCGTGGCACACCACCACTTCCCACTCCATGTCCTGATTCAGCGCCTCCACGAAGAAGTGCAGTGGGAGCCACCCCGTCCTTTGGTCCCTCAAGCCTTGCACGGCTGAGATGTGCCGTGGGGAGGCGAACTGGTGCAGCAGGTGCCCCCCGAGCTCCTCATAACCGTCACACTCGTACAGGATTCGAGCTCCAGAGCAGATGGTCGGCTCCTCCATGCCGAGGCCGGCGGGCCCAGCCGCACACAGCACCTCATCCACCAGCTGCTGGAGTGTGGTGCGCTGTAGAGACACACCACGCCGAATAATGACCTTCGGGGGCCGCTCAAGGGGCTGGCAGGCATGGCATAACGGCTGGGGGGGACAACTCAACGCCATCGGATGAATCACGAAGCCTTCGCTGTACGTTTCAATACAGGATTCCGCGTTCCGCTGCCGCTTTCGTGAGGTGGACGACGTCGATGCCGCCGTCGAGCTCTCTTCGACAGGCAGCCGACGTGACGGCACCGTGCGCCGCAGTTGGAGCGGTGCTTTGCGAATGTAGACCGTCCTGAGCTGCGCTGCCGCTTCGTTTGAGCACAAGGGGACCGGAGTCCCTGCCGAGCAGTGTTGAGCCTCCTCCCAGCGGAGGAGCGTGTCCAGCTGGCGCACCACCACCGCCCCGGCCATCGCGTTGGTCGTCACCACGGCCGGCACAATGTTCCCTGCAATGGTGCGAGAGCCTTCCAGTGAGGCTTGTTCCAGGTGGAAGTTCGCCGCCCGAAGATTAGCTGTGGCAGCGACAAAGCCCACGGACACGTCGTCCTCCTTACGAAACCCGGCTGGCGTGGTGACGATTGTCTGTGCTTGTGCGGATGCCGAGAGAGGGACGCGGGTGGCGCACAGTGAGGCGGTCGTGTACAGAAACAACCGCCATAGCGCCGCAAGCGAGGGAGGACTGCTGTGCGGGTCCAGGAACTCGCTCATGATCTGCATAGGCGTCGCCGTCGAGACGGTCGTCGGCACCACCTGCATCCACTCCGCTGCGATGGAGGACTCGTGGTACCCCGACTGTAGCGCCACCGGCGGCTCCATTGACCACGAGGACTTCATCGCCAGCAGTTCGTTGATCTTGTCGTGAAAGATGCAGCGGGCCAGACGAACGGCAGCACGACGGTGAGCAGCTGCAAGCGACTCGTCAGAGTGCGCCGCCCTCTCGACATCACGCTGCCATTCAGTGCGCCACGACTGGAGATAGCGCAACTCACTACCGCCACCAGCTGGCGCCTGCTCATCATTCGAGTGCAAGATTTCGTGTTGTCGTTCGCCAAACAGGACTTCGTACATCTCCTTTGCAAAGTGGACGCAATGCACCAGTTTCGTGGGCCGAGCATGGATGGTGCACACGGCATAGGAGACTTGATCCGGTGGCTTCGGCCGGCAGTCATAGCACTCGCTGACACCAGGAAGGATCGGCTGCACCTGGCCATTGTAGCCCATCGTCCCACTCTCCAGCAGCGGAACACCGGCGCGACAGCACATTCGATTGACATGCTGCCGAGCTGAGACGTTGTCGAGAGCGTTCAGCACCACTGCGAAGGTGCCAAAGAACTCCTCATCGAAGCACGGCGCCTTAATGTTGTCGTGATACGCGACCAGATGCGGTGGAGGGCCGAGATACGGATGCGGGTGGTGGTGGAGCACCTCACCCTCTGCATTGCACCGTATCCCCCACCACTGGAGGATTGCGGTCCGAGTGGTGAAACTCTTTGACTTGCCAACATCCTCCGTGGTGAAGAGAAACTGCCGGTTGAGATTAGTGCCATCAATCGTGTCCAAATCAATGAGATGAATGTTTCGGTAGCCAGAGAGAATAAGCACCTTGATCACTTCACAGCCGATACCACCAGCTCCGACCACCAACAACGGCCGCTGCGTTCGAGTGTGAGAGGAAGGAGGATGTAGAGGAGTCGAGCAAGGATTCGCGACAGGACTTCGGCTCTCCCAATGAATCGTGATGGACGCCTCGCCGACCTGCAGCTGCTGTGGGGCGACCCAAGAGCCTGTCGGTGTGGTGACAGAGAAGGTCAGTGTGAAACGGAACTTCTCAGCCTCCGACCCGCTCGAAGCGGAGGGGCTCACCAATGGCAGCGCAGGCAACGTCTGAAGGCGTACCAGAGTCTGGCACACCGCGGTGCCGCTCCCCTCCACGGCCGAAAGCGCCTGTTGACTGCTTTTTTCCAGCAAAGACAACACACGACGCAGCGACGTGGACGGTGGACTGCGGAAGGAGGCCGTCGCGGCAGGGAACTCTTGCGCCAGAAATGTATGAACTTCTGCCCTTTCCGCTGAAGAGAGGCGCAAGCACCCTCTCCGCTCCGAGGACGTTGTGTTTTCCTCCGACGTTTGGGTGTACCGATCGAGTACTCCTATCGGAAGGAGCGCGTGGCCAGTGAAGCAGACCGAGTCCATCCGGAGTTCAATTCGTTTTCGTGTGGTGGGGAGACAGAAGAAGCAGCAGCTTCTGAGAGGAATACCCCTCTTGATTACTCTTACTACATAAATAAATAGGTATATATTAGTGACACAGTAAAAAAAAAAAACAGGGCAAAAGAGGAGATTTCTGGAGTGTAAAGCTGCATTTCATCGACCTAAGGGAAGTGGGATTCCACACACTTACTCACGGCTACAGTAAATCTATTTCAAAATTCCGTAAATAAATAAATATAGCAGCAAATAATAACAATACATTATAGCAGTGCTTGTAGAGTGTTCTGAGACCAACATCAGCCATATTGTTCATTCTTCTAATTGCATCTGAAGATAATACAAAATTTTCATGTGCAGAATATCTCTGGACTTTAAATGACCGCCCTTTACCAACTTTCCTTCTGTCGCGGTGCCACGCTGCTGCTCTACTGGATCTCCTACCGTCTCCACTTGGTGTGCAGCCCACACCCCAGTCGCAGCACTGCAGTTCTTCAAGGAGAGGCACTGCACGAAGTGAGCGAACCGATGAGCCGCTAGAGGGGAATTCACGCCATCCGACCCATCCCACCCTGTTGGACCTCCCATCCCCGCAGAAGAGTGCGGTTGAAGTTTCAGTGTGACGGCTTGGAGACACGCCCGCCGAAGTTGCTGGGCGGTACACCACTCCAACTGCCTGCATACACTGGAATGAGAGCTACACCCCCCTCTGCTCGAGACAGAGAGCACCTGTACTGCCGAGACGGACTTCTTGATGCGAGAGAAGAAGCGCTGAAGGCAGAACTCTCTCGCAGGGCACTGCGCAAGTGAAGGAAGACGTTCTCCACGCACGAACTCTCGGCAGCCATGAATGCAGCTCAACTTGCTGTTATGGGAGCCGTCGCTGTGGCTCTTTCCTTTACCTCGCTTCACCACACCCCATCCTGAACTCGTGAGTCGGCGTCTGTGGCTGCTGTCATCACGGGGGAGTCCACTCTTATGTGTCGAGTCGTTTACGGGAAACAGCACACGTGCGGCTCCAGTGAGTGGCAAGCAATGTCCAGCCCGGGTAGACGGCGCCGCGTCCGCCGGCTCCTCCTGGAATTCATAGAAGGGAAAATCTTCCTCCGCCAGTTCCTCGTTCATCCGCTGTGCCAGCTCCTTTGACTCCTCGTCCTCCACGGGGTCTTGTTGTTTGTCCAGCGCCTCTGCACACCAAGAAGGACGCCCCCCTAGTGTAGTCAGCGTGGGCGGTATATTACGGGGAGTGAAGCCAGAGTTGCCTGCTGCAGTGACGGCGGAGTTCACCTTCGCTATGGAATCGCAAGACACCGCATTGGAAGAAAGGCGTGGGGCTTCTGGCCGACGAATCACAGCGTGCAGATCGCCACCCCGACTGCGACGTGGTGGCGACACCTTTGAACAAATGATTGGCTCACGGGTCGCTGAGCGGGCTTCTGATAGTGGTGTGAAGGAAAACTTCGCTTGTGTCGCCTGAGCGTTGGGAAAAGTCTGGAGCTGTAGTAAAGCAGACAGTGCGGAGGGCACTGCGGTGTGTGCTCTTCGCGACGAGAAGGGCAGAGCAGCAGCGTCTGACTGGGAGGCGTAGCGGTCCCCCGCAAACCCAGGAAGAGAGTTCATTGTACGAGGTTGGATTTCTGTTGGCTGGGTGTCGGAAGGCGTGGAAGAGGCGGCCACCCTCTCCACCTTTGCAGTAGGAAAGGTGTTTGCTGTGCTTCTGCTTGCCGCTAAGGAAACAGGAAGAAAGGAAGGCAGAAGGCCACCCTTCGCCATGAGAGAGCTCTTGCTGGGCTCACAAGATGGCCCAGACCAAGTCGTTTCACAGGATATCACTGATGAAGGCACGATACCCGCATTCCCCTGGGACCTCACCGGCGCTTGTTGCATGGAATCCCTCGCATGAGGCGGAAGCTCTGCCGCGTGGCACACACCGCTACGCTCTACTGCGGGAGGAGGGGGTGCGGGACTTCCCTGGCGAGACATCCTCCCGTCCGCTGGTGCGTCGGGATCCGAAGACTCCTGGTCTGCCGTCTCCTGCGTCTCGTCCTCGCTGACGGCATAGACTTCATACAAATGATGAACTGCCGAACCGCCTGCGTCTGCCCAGGGGGTGGTGGTGGTGGTGGCCCCAGAACTGCTCGACTCGGAACGAGAGCTCGCACGAAATGCTGCGGCATCGGGAGAAGGACGGAGAGTGGGAGGGGAGCTTGCCATAACGGCATTAAAGAAGTGCGAGGGCGGAGCTGGACTCTTACGTCTGGGGCGGTGAGGAAGTGTCAGCGTCATCTTCTGACAGAGGACGGATGACGCCGGATCATTTGTGCAGCACCCAGCAGGGCTCTCTGCAGCGCTCACAGTTTCCAGAGCAGCGGGCTGAGGTACAGCGGAGTAGTGTGGCTGAAGCGGAGAATACGTTGTTGAAGTAGAGGGCGTCAGGCGCATCGAGCTCGAAGGGTGAACATTCATGGAGTACATTCTCCTCAATGACCAAAGTAAATGAGTGGCAGTATTGTTCACGTTTAACCACAGAGAAAAAGAGGAAACCTCTCGTCACTAGGAAGTGGATCAATATCGTATATAGAAAAAATAAAGAGAATTAGAAAGAGAGAGTGGACACAGGAGAATTCTCGTGCGAGTAGGAAAAAAAACATAACTGAAACATAATAATTCCATTCACTTGCCTTTGCATACGAATACAGTAATAAAACGAATGAGAAGGGCTCTTCTGCAAAGAGTGGAGGCCACAGCAACGAGCCACCGTCAGGGGACTCTTCTTCTCTTCCTTTTAAAAGTAAAGGCTTTCTCACAATTTTTTTTTTCTTGAGGGGGAAAAAAAAAAGGAAGAAATGATTTCGCTAATTATATTGCGGTATAATACTATAATATTAATTCTAATACTTTACTTCACAGACAAACAAACACCAATGATAAGACCTCATGTTGTTTTCATGATTATTCTTCTTCTTGCTTCCGTCAAAGCTCTTGTGTCTTGAGGGAGGAGGCGGTGCGCTCCTCTCTCCTGCCGATACTCTACACGGTCGTGGGGGATGTCGGCAGTTCCACTGGCGTCAGTCCGTAGCACACCCGCTCAATGGAGCGACACTGCTCCTCAAAGAGCTTCGCATTACCGAGTCGATGCAGCAGCCCCGTGGAAAAGGAGGCAAGGGCAAGGAACGGAGCTGACATCACGGTAAAAATGTACACCGCGCTGGCCGGGCGAATCAAACTGGAGGCGACCTTGGCCAGGTTCAGCTCGCTCATTAGCGAACGCTCCCCCCCACTGGTCACGGTCGGCTCCACCACCGCGCCATGTCGACGGAACACACTCGTGAGCAGGCCCTTGCACGCTCCGCCGGCCCGTCGAATCATACCCGGCAGCGTGTCCACCGCCTCACGGGCCTCCTCGCCTTCGTTGAAGTACGTGACGGCCTTTTGGAGCAGCCCCAACGCCTCACGGATGAGACGGCGGTGGCGGCTGCGATCGCGAAGGAGCTGAAACAGGGCAAAGAGCCCAATGCCACCACACACCCCAGCGATCACCCTGGAGTAGTGCTCCTGGGCCCGCAGGCGTTCCGCTGTGAGGCGGAGGACCTCCCGCACGGACTCCACCACGTTAATCTCCTCGTCGGTGAGTGGGGAGGCGAAGGAGCTTACGGAGCCGGACCCCGGCAGCGTGTGGCGCTGCTCCTGCGGTGTGGAGCGCAGCCGAAGTCGTGTGGCGACGCCGTAGTGGTCGGAGACGGGAAAGAGGGGCATCTCCTCGACCGCACCAGGAGCGGCGTCGCGGCAGGACATGCCGATCGAGTCGAAGCCAGCGCCGTTGTCACCCCCACCCACGCTACCAGCAGCGCTGGAGGAGGAGAACTGCGGCAGATGGCCGCGGGAGAGACGAGACAGCTGGACCATGAGGCGGTGAGCGAGACCCTGGGACTCGCACTCTTCTCTCGGCCACGGGACTTCATCCTTGGTGAGCACCACCAACGCCGTCGGAGCGGTGGTGTGGGCGGTCACAGCGGGCGGGGTGCTGTACGGCACCGACTCCGAGTCCTCATCGTCCTTCTGTGACTGGCGAAGACTTGGCAGTGGGCGGCGGTCGATGCTAGGGGCCTCGTAGTCCGGGCAGTCTTCAAAGCTTTCCATCTCAAAGTGCGCGGCGTCGAAGAAGATGTGGTCAATCTGCACGGGGAGATCTCCTTGCATCTTGAGCAGCTTAAAGTACGAGGACGACATGGTGTTGTAGGTGTTGCTGTCGGAGAAGGTGTACTTGGCATGGCTGCGGTCGACAGAGTTCGGCGTGACCTCCGGCCAAGTGATGGCGCCTTCGCTGGTGGAGCCGCCCGACGAGTGCTGTGGCTGCGACAGCGCTGAAGGAGCGGAGGATATGGGCAAAGGCCGTGGCAGCGCCGACTTGAGCTTGTAGCCGCGCTGCTTGAGCAGAAGGAGCATGATCTGCACCTCGAGGGAGTCTCCACCGCAGTTGAAGTCCCCTCCGATAAGAATAGGGTCGCTTGGCGCGGAGGTGACGGACACGAAATCCGCGACGGAGACGGCCTGGCTGATGCGGTACGGCAGATAGCGCTCACTTCGCCAGTTGGCAAGGCGGCTGACTTTGGTGTACACTGCCACCAAGTGGGTGGTGTACAGTCGCACGGAGACAGTGCCGCCGGCCTTGTTGGGGACAGCGATCTTGGTGAGCGCCACACCCTTGTTCGCAAAGAAATCTCCGTGCAGCACCATTTCGGGATAACCCTGAAGCGGGAAGGTGTGAAAGAAGGTCGACTCGATGGGGTAGCGGGATATCACGGCGCAGCCAGAGCCGTAGAAGGAGCTTGGGAAGCGGCGGAAGTAGTACTGTGAGCGCACCGTCTCCGGTATCTGGCTCTGAATATACGTGAAGTCTTCCTCGAGGAACTGCTCCTGTAGAAGCAGCACATCATAGTTCCCCACTTTGGCAGCAAAGTGCTTCATTCGGGCCATCCGTATTTTGGAGTTGAATATACCCCACAAGTTAAACGTTAACACACGGAGACGGACATCCCCATCTGCCGTGGGAAGATCCATTAAAGCATTTGTGGTGTTCATCTCGTACGACGGGTACCGATACAGGAAAAGAAAAAGAAAAAGAGTACTAAATAAGCAGATTAAATGCTAACAACAGGCGAGCCCAATAAAAGAGGAGTAAAACTAACCCAGACATTTTTTAAATATTATCACATCGTCGTAAAAAAGAAAAGAAAGGAAGAGTAGAAGAGCTTCAATCTAGCACATCCAATGGACACACAAGGGCCAACAGCCATAAGAGCCTAGTGAAGGGGAGACAGAGGAAGAAAAGAAAAAATATATATACTATTTACCCTATCGAATTATACACGAGATCACGACACTTATTAGTTAGAGGTCCTTGAATCGAAACGTTGCAAGGAAAGGGGAGGGGGGAAGAGGAAAGGTACTGCAGTCTCCCCTACGGCATCACCAAATGAATTTCTTCCGCTTCTATGCCAAGCACGGTGAGACGGTACGTGAGGTGCAGAAAGGCACCCAGCAGAAGAGCGAAGCCTTTCACCGCATTCCGCATCTCACGAGACAAAAAAGAGGATTCCTGCGGCCCATGCGTTGACACCCACACGGAGGGTTGAAACACCGTGGCGAGCTCTTCGCGCACAGAGCGACTCCACATCTCCCACTCCGCCCACAACATTTCCGTCACGCGTGTCATCGCCTCCATCCTGGTGTTGGCTAGTGGATGAGTTTCGTTTCCGGCTAAAGACTCGTCGGTTCCTTTGCTGCCTACAGAAAGCAACACGATCCGGATGGTGTACCACACCATCACCAATTCGAGAGGGAGAAAGATCCAGAATGCCGCCAAGCAACTGTGAGCCCAGCACCGTGTACGCACCCACTCCCACAGCCACCAGCCTCCAAAGAGCGCGACAAACAGAGTGGCCATGGCGTAGCTCATATCCAACAGGTCCTGCGACAAGAGCGGCCCCATCGCCAGCCACACCCCGCACACGGCGCAGGCGTACCACACCCCATCTGTGATATCGTGCAGGCGGATCGAGCTGCACCACTGCGAGATGGGAAGCGGCATGCCAAGCACCGCGGCCTCCAGTGGCGCTAAGGCATTGTCAATGGCCTCATCCACTGCCAAGGAGCTCTCGCCCGCTGCGCCGCCACTCGTGTGGGCGGTGGGCTGCTCTGCTTCCTCGTGTTCCACGTCCGCTACCGGGACTTCCGAGCTGCAGCGGCTCACCACCATCATGGCGTGCAACGCCAGTAGTACACCTAGGAGCGGGAGCAGTGTGGTGAGGAGCATCGCGTCGGGCCTCACCGTCACCAGCAGTGCGACACAACCAGAGAGCAGCAGCCACTGCGTGAGCACCAGCAGCTGCTTGACCAAGTACTCCTCCCGTGTGATCAACGAAACAGTGGTGTTCCCTTTCCGTGTAGCAGTCTTATTATTATTATTATTATTTGCACTGGTGCTGTCGCCTTTGCTACCCGCACTGCTCGCTGCAGCCGCCTTTGCGGCGTCCACATTTCGCTGAGCCGCCTCGTTAGAGCCCCCGGCCCGCTTCTTCCCCAGCGCCGTCTTCTTCCAGTGCTCCCTGCAGCTCTCTATATGCGACGTTTTGGCTTGTACTTGCTTCACCGCAGTCTCAAAGAAATCCGGTGGACGCCTCAGTCGATAGGCCAGCAGGCAGGTCAAACCCACGAGAACGAAAAGGATCAAGCTGACTTGAGTCACAAAGTGGAACGACACGTACGCCAGTTTGTGCTGCTTCGGCCCAGGCTGGATTCGCCCCGCGAAGCTCTCAAAACTCTCTGTCACGGGCACACCCAACGACTCCGCGATGAGCCACACATTGGGGACACTCCTCACACAGTGCACCATATCCGGTAGTGTGGCGAGGCATGTCGCGTTGTGAGCCTCCTTACCCCCTGTAAGGGACTGAGCGTAAAAGGGAGACGCGAGGGCGGTATCTTGTTTCTCGGAAGGCGCCTCGACTCCACCGACGAGGACCTGTATGGTGTCCATGAAGCGAAATCCAGAGCCCTGGACATCCACAGAGAAGAACGCAACGAGGACCATAGGGATGAGTATGACGGGAAGTACAGTAAGCGAAAGCACTTGGTGCAGCTGATTCTTGTCCATGTAGTTGGAATAACCAATCACCGTCATTTCCTTCTTTGTCGCCGTGCAAACCGCTACCGGCCGGTAGGCCTTCTGGAAGCACATTGTTCCTAGCCACACTAACACTGGCACCAAAATGTACGTGTAAGACGGGATCAGCAGCAGGGCTACCGTCATCGCCGTAGACGCACAACACTGAAGCGTGTAGAAGCCGCGGTGTTGGCGCTTTGGGAAGAAGTACTTTCCGTCCTTTACCTGCATGGGCTTGCTGGTGTCGAACTCCTTTATAGATGGAAGGCCAGGCGGGTACACGCACCGCTCATCCCGTGTCAGACAGAAGAGTACCAGCAACATCAGCAGCGTGCTGTAGGTCACCGGGTAGAGCGTGGTGACTTCCAGCACCATCGAGGGGAGCAGAGCGGCAAAGTGGAAGACGACACAGCCTACGAAGGCTACACGGCACACCTCATGCTCCGTCTCTGTGGGAGTGTACGTCCGCAGCGCAGGGGCCTCGCTCCTCCTCCCGCTTCTTGGCGACTCGGAAGACGACTTGTACTTCCTTTCCCAATCGCGCTGCAGCAGTGCAGCGGCGTGGCGATCCCGTCGAGCCGCCACTAACAGCTGTGCCACGTGCTCCATGAAGCGCCAGAGCAGCGGCATACCAACGAAGTACACCACCATCATGGTGACCAGGAAGATAGAGGACACATTCGGGGCATAGAGGGGGACGTGGTTCTCGTCGTATGAGTCGGGTCGGCTCCACCGCAGCGCCTTCCACTGCTCCAGCATCCAGACACACACGCGGAGGTACAGAGCGTGCAATGGCATGAGCACTCGGCCCGCCCGCACCTCCTCCGCTGTGAGCCACACTATCGGCTGGGTCTCCGTCAGCACTTCCCACGTATCCGTCTCGCGGTTGTACTCGGTCGTACGAGAGGACGGCACCGCATTCTTGGGCTCCGGAGCGTACCAGGCCGAATACGGGGAAGTGCTCACCCGGTGCAGCCACGTCACGGAAAGCTTGTAGTGGCTGTTGGCACTGACGGGGGCCTTCATGTACGGGGACGTGTACGCGGGATCTGGCATTTCCTCTAGGGGCCCTTTGGACAAGGGGGGCATCGGCGCCACCATCACCAGTGGTGTGGTGGCCGAGGATGCACGACTAGCACTGGAGCTCCAGCGCACCCACCACTGGGGCTGCGTGTCCAGACTGAAGATCAGGAAAGCGCAGGTGGTGGTGACAATGGCATAGTATAAGGCATCGGCTAAGTGTTTCCTCATGAAGAATCAAAAGTTTAGTGTTATCGGTGGTTGTGATGGTTGATTGTTAAGAAAAAAAAAAGACCTGGGAAGACCTCAGACGCGATATACGGAGTTCAGCTGTATGAACGCTCGTCCAAGTGGCAGATAAGCGCGTAATGCAGAAGCAGTGGTCCCACGTGAGGAAATGTGTGCCAAGCCGTTAGTTCACCTACGGGCCATAAAATAATAATAATGAGGAGGGGGTAACAACGGAAGAGCATAATTCGGTGCTGTACACCCTAATCGGAACGCAAGACCATGAGGTACACATAAAATCTCTTGGAAACGACAAGATCTTCTGCAGTGATCTTCGCCACTGTTATTTGTACAGCTATTTGATACTACTCTAAAACCTAAACTACTGCTACAATCTCTTACAGAGGATCCCTTACAAAGGATAGAATGACAGAATACGGATCCTAACTACGGTACTAGAGCTCCTTGCTCTAATTTTATATTATATATATATATATATTCCTATCCTTCGATTGCTTTCTACTTTTGTAGCCTGCGATCTACTCGCACCCGATTCCAATCCTCCCAACGACGGAACTGCCAAAACGTAAACATCACAATCACGATCATCAAAAAGACTGCGGCCGTACCACCCTCAGTGATCGCCGTCGCTTAGGCGTTGGCTGTCTGATCGGCCACCTTGGGCATCCAGGGAGCGATGCGGTTGACGGGGTAGGAGGTACGCTGGTGCAGCTCCGGACGGCGCATGTACACACGAGGCTCGAGGAAGCGCCGGGCTTCGAGCGGGATCTCGACCTTGTTGTCCAGCGCGACCTGCTGCTGCTGCTTCTCCATCCGAGCCATCATTGCCTTCAGCCACTCTTCATCCAAGGACTCGGTGGACTGGTACTGCGCTGCTACAGCGGTGGCGTGGGACTTTCCGCTGCGGAGGTGCCGCTGCAGGTTCTCCTGCACCTTGAGCAGCTGCTCGGGCGTCACGTCGGCGACCTTCTGCGCCGGGTTGCCCGCCCAGAGCTCTCCCGAGTAGACGCGCGCGTCTTTCGGCACCGCTGCCCCCGCGGCCACCACACTGCCGTTCTCCAGCACTACACCGAGCGCAATGGAGGCACCGTGTCCCACGTAGACCTCATCGCCGACCTCGCAGCAGTCGAGCGTAGCGCCGATGCCGATCAGACTCCGGGACCCGATACGGACCTGCCCCATGACGGTGGTGCGGTCCAGCAGCACCGTCGAGTCCCCGACCTCTGTGACCTGCATGGTGTGGTAGTTGCGCAGTACGGTGTGGTAGTAGACACAGCTGTCGTGGCCCAGCACGACGTTGCCAGTGACAAAGGCATTGGGGGCAATGAAGGCCGCGTCAGCGGTGTTGGGCAGCATACCTCGATACGCTCGAATGTTCTGGTGACGGCACATGGGATAAATGAAACGGGGTGTCTCCAGGTAGTGTGCCATGATTGACATCCGGGCTCCCACATCCTTGAGCATAAATCCCAAGTACGGGATAACACCTCCTACTATCGTTGCGCCTTTGCCCATCTCTCTAGCTCCAATGAGGCTCTTGTGGTGGGGGTGGTTATGATTTGCCTGAATGCCAATGAAAAACGGCTTAAATAATGGGTTTCTTTTGAATTCCGTCGCTGAATTCACCTGTGGAAAAGAAGAAATAAAGAAAAGGAAATAAAGAAAACGCGATACGCGTAATTAACCAGCAAGAAAAGTTCATGGGCACTCTATAATCGTTTAAGCGACACGTTTCACTTTAGAGAAAAGGTGTATTCTCTTTGATAATCTGTAACGAATCGCCCCCACTGCAGCTGCTTCTTAGGAGCTTAAGCTCCTGCCTTGACGACAAAGCAACGCCGCAGCGCTCGAAAGGCGGGAAGTGCCTTCTCGCACAGGGCGTACTGATACGGATACAGGGGCCAGAGCAGCACGTTGGCGATGCCGTAATGCATCAGCAGTCGGGGTGACATCCGCAGCTCCTGCTCCTCCCACAGCATGGGACCCATTTCCAGCAGCTCCAGCAGCGAATAACTCGACCAGCGTCGGGGCTCAGCAGCTGAGCTGGACGGCGGAGAGAGCGGCTGTGGCTCCAGCAGTTGCCGCAGCCAGTACCGCATGTCCGCCCACTCCCCAAGATACCCCCAATGAAAGAAGAGCGTCAGTGCGATGGTCAAGCTCTCGCCGAGCAAGTAGAGCACCGTGGCAAAGGCAAACCCCTTCTCTGCCGCCACACGATTGAATCGCCCCTTCAGGGACGATCGCACCGCCATCGGCGCCCCACTCCCAGACTGGAGGGACCTTTGGGTCGGGTTGGCCCGGTCCCCGTGCTTGGCGCGCAACTCCTCCCCGGGGTGCAGCTTGGGGCGGAATAGTTTCTTCTTCGCCACAGCGGAGGACTCTGTGAGACGTGCGGTGAAGAGGGGGGCGCCGGACTTCAGAGTGTGGCGCGTGCCGGACGACGACGGCATCGACGGGGACGAAGGGAAGGGGGTGGAGCGTCCAGGTCGGGAGGCGAGCCGGCGAGATATGCTCCACAACGAGTTTCTCGGAAGCAGCTGCCTGGCACGGCAGTAAGAGAGTAATGACAAGGAAGAATAGTACTTCATGTTCAAAAGACGAGAGCTAGAAATGAAATATACCGCACAAGTGCGCTGGAGTGTCTCTATGCTATACCAATGGACAGTTGTTTTTATTATTAAGACTTTGAATAAATGAAGTGAGGAGAAACAAAAAAGGACACCGCAAACGTAGTATCTTTAGATAATAATAAGGGTTAAGGATATATAATACATCAGCGGGACAAAACCACAAATATGCATCTTTGGCGTCTGTTCCCATCCAGATACCCTCTCTTATGTTGATGCGTGAGAAGCCATAAAGGAGGTATTTAAAGGGATAGAGGAGCGCGACGCACTGTCAGGAAGCGATGCCGTTGCTATATCTCCTGTAGGACTGCCGCTGTCGAGAAGACTTCTCACTACGAGAGGCATGGGAGGTCTCTCGGTTTCCCTTTTCGTCTCGCTCCGCACGACGGCAGCTACGGCCCGAAGGCTCCGAGACGGGCCCCGCTGCAGCACCAGAAAGGTCCGCACGGGGCTCTTCCCCGAGAGGGCCAGCAGGGGTCGAGTCGCACAAGCTCTCCTCCAGCTCGGCAAGCGAGCGACCGAACTCCGCCTCCCCAAAGAGCACGCTGCGGACGCCGCGCAGCACGGGAACCAGAATCTCCAGCCGCGGCAGCGTGTTCGGGAAGAAGACCAGTCGCTTCGGTTGGTTCTCCACCGAGGCGGAAAGGAAAAAGATGGGCTGGTAGCGAAAGAAGGCGTCGTGAACGACGATGGACCGAATCATGTGCAGGTCGACAAAGGTACTGCTCTTCACGGTGTTGAACACCCCATACGATGTCAGTTGCAGACCCACCCCCGCCACCACCACCACTTCTTCAATGTAAATGCCGGTAAATGCGTTGAGCATGCGAGCACACGGAATAAAGATTCCTGGGGAAATAAGCAACAGCAGGAGTGGGCGCCACGATGACGTGCCCTGTGAGCTTCCGTTACTGCTATTGCGGCTCCCCATCACGAGCGGTTGCAAGATTACCGTAAAGAGCAACGCTAAAAGAAACAAATCATTCATATTCAGCAGACGAGAACAGACGGTACGGGCTGAGGCCGGCTTCACCGCCCATGTACCGGGATCATCTGCGCTGTCCTCGCTGTCCGGTGTCGGGCCCTTGCCACCATCTTCCCACCAGTTCTTGTAGTTTCCATCTGGACCTGCGTTTTCTCCCTGCGAGCTCTGTCGCTCTACACGGTAGCAGCGGAGCCCGTGACTGTATGGTATGTGCCGCAGCTGAACCACCACCCCGGTGTTGGTCACGTGATTCTGGACGCAAAGCGAGGGGCTGTACGGGTGGAGGGACGAGGTGAGCGGCGAGCCGTCGTCGTGCTCTGCAGGGTTCCCTTTGCTGTGTCGAGATGTCGTTGAAAACGTCGGCGGCATTGAAATTCAAAAAAGAAAAGTAATAAAATAATGAGAACGACCTGACACCACTCGATGAGCAACGTTAATGCGGTGTGACCGGCGCTTCAGCCACGTGAGAGAACGTAGTCGTAATATTAACAGTAATGCGGCTTCTACACGACTCAGTCACCACTCAAATCTCCTGAAAGAAAAAAATGAGTAACAGGAAAGAAGGGCAAGCTAACCAACCCACTCCACGCAGTTGTGAATATGCTAACACCGAGGTGAGATAAAAAAGATAAAGAAACCCAATAGTACTTGTGGTAGTAATAAACAATAATAATAAGCGAACCAGGAGAGAAACCAAAATCATTATACATGATGCCACACAGCATGCATCGATTGAATAGATGTATGCATATTGTCAGAAGGACACATGATTTACTTTTGGTGCTTGAAACTGTCGTGTTCGCGTTTCTCATCCACAGACACTCAAACAGTTGCGAAACCGATTAGCCCACCTCCTCCACGAGCGGATCATGCAAAAAGCTGTACAATTTCGCTGCCTCCGCCTCCGACATAACGTGGAGCAGCGAGGCTTGAGAGATGGTTGCCAATCCAATGAGAGAACCACACAGGCGCATAATACCTTGCGCGTTCCGAGGGGTCACTCCTGGGAAGCACGACAAGACTCGAGCCGCGGTGTGCGCCGCCTCCTTCGAGGCAGCGCCGGCAGAGTCCTCCTGCTCCTGCAGCGCCACCGCAGACATGGTCAGCGAGGGGTCGCTCGGATCCACGTTCTGCTTCGCGACAGTCTGCTTGAGCCGAAGGAACAGTGCGGCGGAGTGCAGTGAGTTTCGCGACCAGAGGAAGAGCGCTCGCGGGTACTTGGCCATCAACCTCCCCGAGCGGTGGAAGATGGTGTGCGCGTAGGTGGACGAGGATCGGCCCGAGACGGGGGTAGGATACACCAGTCGGAACGGCTCTCCTAGGCTAAACTCCACCAGACACATGGGGTGTTTGTACTGCCGAGACATGGCAGCCAGTTGCTTCAGCAGCCGACCGGACTGGAGGGACTGCAGGTAGTCCGGCACGCTCTTCCGCTCCACGGCGTATTCGCGGGAGAGCACATAATCCGCCGTGATGAGGGTGAGCGGGACAAGATCCATTCCAGCAGCGTAGAGGGCGTACGGCAAACCAGAGCGAAACTCCCGGTCATCAAAGATCACTCTGGGGTTTTCAGGGTACTGCCGCTCAATGCCCGCGTCGAAGAAGGTGCTGCCCACCTTTCCCTTGTAGTCCTGTGGCCGACGAGAGCGCCGCGCCAGAGCCAGTCCGGCCTCCAGCGCCTCCTCCGTCGCCCGCATCGAATCTCGATCCGCCAGCAGGGTGCTCGTCAGCGTCGCCTTGGTATGCGCCAAGGCCTCAAACGCCTCCCGCTCCGCTTCTACTTGCCGTTGAAAAGCACCGTTGGCCAGTGGGGTGCAAAGCAGTCGTACCCGCACCCCCTTTGGCGCTACGCCCTCGTTGCGATGTGCACTTGAGGTCGCTTCCGTGAGATGCGGGTTGTGCATCACCGTCTCCAGCATACGCATGACCGTCAAGTCCGGTGAGGTAAGAAGAATGTCCTTCAGTGGTGGCGGAGTCGTCGAAGTGGTGTTGCCCTCGGAAGCACACCCACGAAGCACGGGATGGGTCCCACGTAGCCAGCACGCGAGGTCGCGTTCCTGCAGCGTCTCGCCATCGACAAAAGCGATGAGGGCCTTCCCGTGGGACGGGTTGGCCGCTGCGAGGGATGTGGCTGCCACCACTGCCATGGAACCACTCCACTGAACAATCTCAAAGTTTATCCCCATGTGACGAGAAGAAGACGATGCCGACGACCGTTTCATCTCGCCCACCCCTCCACCCGCCTTGCTTTGCCTCGGTGCATTGTCTGCCGAGATGGCGTGTACCTCCTCCAACTCTTTCTCATTCGTCCCCACAAGGGCGGGAGGGTCCGTGGTGGTGGTGGGGAGCGGGGCGAGGGTTTGCGACATGAGGACATCGTGGAGAGACAGGCTCGCGCGAGAGTGGTTCAGTGAGTCTCTCTGGGTAGATCGAATGGAAGCCGAGAACTGACTGAAGAGAAACCCAACACCGCCATCGGACCATTCAGACGCCTCGTCGCCCTCCTCCACCGGCATCTCAGCAGTCTCCTCTCCGCCTTCGCTCGAACGAGGGGCAGCCGCTGCAAGACTGTCTTTACCGTTGGAAGGGCGATGACTTTCTGATGCTTTTGCTTTGTGCAATGCGTTTCGTTTCCGACTTCCATACGGTGTCGTCTCATCACCCTCTTCATTGTCGTTCTCGACGTCTTTCACAAGGCAGTCTTCCGCAATGCTGTTCAAGCGCCACAGTTGTTCACGTAAATCCCTGGAAGTGGGATTTTCCGCTGAAGGGGTTGCCTTCTGTGACATCTCCGCCCACTCGTCCACACACTCTTGCTTTAACTGCTCTTGAACGGCATTCACCTCCTCAATGGCCTGCATGCCTCCTGGTTTATGAAACAATTGATACAATTGAATAAATTGGTTTAGTTGAAGTTGCTGATAACCGTCCTTTCCGTAGCAGCACCGCTGCACGGCTCGTAGCACTGAACCACGGCCAAAGCACACCACGAGCAAAATACCATGCAATACGGCAGGGCTGCTGTCGTTTTTCTCATGAGGACAATTCAACGCAGGGTCATGCGTAGCGCAACTCGGAGAACGTCCTCGTTTCCCAAACCCTGAAGAAGAAGAAGAAGGGCTTACTGCAGTCGCGACGACGCGACGGAGCACCCCACGCGACCAGCTCGAGATCATCGTCACCAGCACCTCCAGAGAAGGGTCCACGGAGTGCTGCATGCTCGGGACAAGGGCCAGTGTTGTCCCCTCACTGCCTGCGCTGCTGCCCTTCTCCATCGGCTTCACCACCTCCACCTCGCCATCGCCGCCGTCTTCCACATCACTCGCGCAGTGCAGCACCGTCGCTGCCGTTGGCGCAGCGACGGTGTTTTGTGCGACGATGGAGCCAATCCGTTCTGTTGCGATGGTCATCACATCACCGTAGTGAGAGGACAGCGTCCACAACGCCGTCGCTGCAGCAGAGGCGAAGGCCCGCTGCCGCCGCAGTCGGACGGCCTTCTCCAGGGACCACAGAAAGGCGTACGGCGTCAGGTGCTGCGCATCGCGGCGGAGCTGACGCACGTCTAGCAAGCTTTGCACCAGCGACTTGAAGGGCCATTCCGTGTGGCTGTTCCCCGTCCCCGGCGTTGTGGCGCTGGCGGTCACTGCCTGGGCGCGCAGAGAGGCTCGAAGGTCTGTGTCCAGCTCCCACTCACTCACGTTGACGGCTGAATCCTCCGGGAGCCAATCAAAACGAATGCCCCACGGGTCTGCGGGATCACGCCAGGGCTTGCGAATGTAGGCTGGCGTTTGCTGGGACTTCGCGTTGTTCGACGCTCCACCAGCCATCGAGCCCGTGCCGTCTGACCTCGGGAGGAATCTTGTTCCAGTTGCTTCGTCCAGCAGCAGAGCGACCTGCCGGCGCTGCTGCCCCCTGGATCCCTGTACCTGACCGGACGATGGTAGCTGGAAGACTCCACGCTGCCCTCCTCCCGTCCCCTGCGGTGCGCCACCACGCACAGGGAGCGGTCGAGTAGCCATCTCCGCCTCCTGCACGCGCCTTTGCATCTGTTGGAGCTCCGACCAGATCTCCTTCAAGATCTTCTCCAACAGCCCATCCAGTACCGTGGTGGAAGCAGAAGGCTGCACCTCCACACGATCCACTTTGAATTCTGACGCGGAGGCCTCACGGCTCCGTCGTTCGTAATGCTGAATAATTTCTAATCGAAACCGTGGAAAGAGTTGTATGTCTCCCACTCGCATCTGTTGTGTGAAGCGCGGAAAGCCCCTCTGGTGCCGCTGCACTAGTGCCTGAGCGACGAGAGGGGAGTCCGACAGAATGACAGCTCGCGAGGTTGCGGAGGCGAAGTCCGACAACACGTCGTCCCGGAGGGGAGGGTCCGAATACGTCACGACGTGGGGCGAAACAGCGCGGGCAGCTGACACCGCGCCACGCCCCCCTTCTCGCACGAGATCTATGAGGAAGGCAAAGCTGTTTGTAGCGCTGCCACGGAGTCGAGCCCCCTGAAGTCCACGGGAGCTGCCCCCCCTCCCCGCCCCCACAGCCTCCTGTGTGAGGAGATAGAGGGAGAAGGTAATTAAATCCGGGGAAAGTCTTCGGTGGAGAATATCCGCACAGAAGACTCGACCAGCCCCCAGCACCACCCCGCCGTGCAGGTACACCTGGCACCGCTCCTTGGTGCTCAGTCCCTCCGTGAGAGGGTGGACTGGGAGGGCAGCTTGCATCTCCGCGTGGGTCGCCCCTTTGTCCCTCAACGTTATCTCCTCCTTCAGAGCGTAGCGAAGCGACGCGGCGCATTCATTCAACACCTCTGAAGAGATGCCGTCTGGGAGGACTACGCAGAATACCTTCTCCAACGACATCCCCCAGCCAGAACCCACAGCCGTTTGAAGTGCGGAAGCTTCTGCTGGCGGAATCCGGCCTTCTTGCCAGGCTGCGGTGAGGAGGGATGCTGCAACGGCGCTGGCATCCATACCCGCACTCATTATCATCATCTGAGTGTTCTGAGAGAGAAGCTCAACACTTCTGCACGCACTACGGATAAAGTGCGGTACGCAGCAGCGTTGAAAACGCTTCGCCCCTGAGGGCCCGTAACTGCGATCGCCGGCACGGGCAGGATCCCGAACAGTAGCAAAGTCTCTCACTTCCTGCGGTGGTGGCAAGTGGCTTGTCAGCTCCATTTCATCATCGTCTTCCACAACGGTCACCGTCTCTTGGTTGGTTTCACTTGGCAATGGAGCGGAGAAGGAGCCTGGGTAAGGAAAAAATGCCGAGTGCTGAGGTAAAGAAGGTCGATCGGAGCCCTTCTCTTCTTGAGGGCATGACATTGACAACGCTCTCAATAAGCAAACAATTAAACAAACAAAAGAAAGACTAATTACTACAGTTCTGAAAGAGAATACTAGAAAACTCAGCGTACTATGGTGGCAAAACATTAAAAAAAAAAAACATAGGAAAAAAGAAATAAATAAAAAAGAAAAATATAAATTTTATAAAAATAAGTTTCAATAGTCCAAAGAGTAGCAAAAAATGAGTTCATCCAGGAGCAGAGTTACATGTGATATTTGAAAACATCAACAAATGGAGAGGAGGAAAAACATATGATTAGAATAAAGCTGAGTCTACATGAAGCAATCTACCGTGATTTACGGCTCCCTAGGATCTCAATCCACCATATTCTGAGCACTCAGAAGAGCATACTCAAATTCTACAAATGTCAAAGGCATATTGTCCTCAATATGAAAAAACTGATGCCGTACCGCCGCCTGACCTTTACTAGAAATAGTCGACTGAATCCGTCGTAACTTTGCCTCTGTCAGTGGGAGACCACAATCTACGATGATCTCTCGGATGAGATCTCTCACAAGCCTCCACGTCACGGTGCCGGTGCACGTGGGATCGAGTTCCTTGAACCACTGAACATGTTGGGGGTCTGAGTAGAGGCCATCCTTCAGAAGAGGCGTAATAAGTGCGATATTCTGCAACTGTACGGGAATGGAGTCACCAAAGCCACTGTTGACGAGCACCACACGATATCTCTCCTTTCCCAGTGCTTCCACAATAATAGCCGGTACCTGCATTTGAAGTGTCACCACTACTCGATCCCTTACAGTGCAAGGTTCCGCGAAGATATCATCGATTAAATGGATATCGTTGTGAAGTACACCAGTATCAATTCCACCGTCGGAATCGTACAACAGAGTGTATGATACATCATACTGGGCTGCTATCACTGTTGCAATCTCAATGCAGCCGCCGAACCTCCGGGCCATCACCCTGGACCCCACTTTGCAGGGTGAAATTGGCGGATGCAACCCAAGGGATGGAGCTAATTGTAAATCGGCAATGTCCCACAGCTCAAGGTCACTTGTCCACTGCTCCAAAAGCCGTTCATGAGAGGCTAAGCACTCCTCCGTAGCGTCTTCCTCTGGTACAAAAAGCGATAAAAGTGAATTCACGTTTTCTGCATAGGTGAAGGTGTCGGCTGCTGGACCTCCACTTCGGTCTCCAGGGGAAAAAGGGGAAATTCCGGCAGTTCCGATAGTCGATTGTGGAGATTGAGGTGAAGGCGGTGTAAATGGAGCCGGGATGCCACCCAAACAAGATCGGCTATTCATTTCAATCCCCTGGCGTGTTTTCGTTTCTCGATCACGAAGAAATTCGGCAATACGAAAAAACGCACGACGCTTCTCAATGGCTTCTGGGGCTCTACACTTTTCCGAGAAAAATTGAATGGCCTCATCCGTAAGGTATCCTTTCTCATTCAATGGGCGCTTGGCAGGGTGTTTTCCTATGAGAGGCAACGTGGAAAAGTTATCCGTTTGTCCTTGATTATGTCCGGAGGTAGTCCCTGTAGAGGAAGACATTTGACATAAGGAAAACGCTTCATTTCCATATTTCACACGATCAGCTTTACTTCTAATTTGGTGATACGGTCTAACTCGGATAAATCCGGCAGGCCCTACACCCACTACAAGACCTTTATTGGTGTGTAATCCAACAGTAGAATAAACGGAAGTTGGGCTTCGGAACCCCCAGGGGAGAATATCCATGAACTCAAAGCGGCGCTGTGGAATTTTCAGGTGAGTCTCACATTCATAAGGGAGGCATTGAAGCTCTTCAAAAGTAAACGGTGCAGGTGGCTCTTCCTCCAGTATAACAGTGGAGTTTTGAGGAAAAAGGGAATTCTGAGGAGAAAGATCAAGAGGGGTACTTTCTAACACAAATGTACCTCTCCATGACTCTCGATTCGAATTAAGTTTTACTTTCCCTTGCGTTTTTTCGTCTTCTATTCGTTGAATGACACGGCCATCAACTAGCAGCCCCACATCTGTTAGTAGCGTTGCATGCATTGTTAGCTATCTCTATTTAGTAATTAGTGGAAAAATAAAATACTTTCAACAAACAGAGGTAAGTGTACTGGAAACTGCACCTGTGCACAAAAAAATAATGAGCGGAAGAAAGAGTGACACAATTAAAAATTACTGTCTCTTTTTACTTTCACATTCGGATATGTATTATTAATATTATTTATGAGTATTATTATTCGGTACTATACTATATACTTTTGAAAAAAAATATATTTTGATTTATTTATTTTACAAAATGAACCACACAGAAAAATAATAATAGGCGCGAACAAAGGAAACAAAGTTATTGTGAGCATAATAAATAGGCTGGCTTTCTCCTCCTCGTAAAGAGAAAAAAAAAATATACAGAAAAAACAGAATTCTTTTCAGCTGCCATCATGCGATCTTACAAATGAGACATGCGACAGTATAAAGAATCCTCAAAGTATATTTTCTTTCCTTTTGTACAAATAACATAGTCAAGAATAATGTTAGAGAGCAGGTAATATACAAATATTCTTAGTCAATAGCAATAATATTTTTTTAAAAAGGCATTAGAAAGGCAAAGATGAAAACAAAACGTTTTTTTTCCTTAAAAAAAAAAAAAACAACATGAAATCTATATTGAGCTGTGGAGAAGTAATCAAACGACTGTATATTGTCCTAGCAATTATTTTATCCTAATAGCCTATCAAATATCTCACCCTAAGCTCAATTATTAATTCTCCTCTGCAGAGAAAAAAAAGAAAAAGAATACAAAAAAAAGTAGAGAACGTTCAACATGATAACAAATATTTTTTTTTTCAAAAGTTATGGATGGCAAAATAAAATAAAATACGGAAATAAATAAATAAAAATAAAATAACTTTTGTAAAAGTAGTAATATTTATTTGTAAAGAAGCAAATATATATAAGAGCATTCAGCTTAGCCGAAATAAAATTACGCGTTTAAGGTTTTAAAAATTGTGGCATTCCTCCTTTATTATGATCATCATTACATGTTTCTTAAAGTGTTCATTAATTATTTTTATTCTCTTTTTGCATTTGATTTTGACTTCATTAGTCTCTCAAGATTTCATTCTTTAAATTTATTCTATTTATTAAAAATGAAAAATAAATAAAGTATAGATCATACTGAAGAATTATATTGTTTTGATTGTAGTAATGGAAAGTGTATGACAAGCTGAGCATGGATGAAGACAAAATGATGATGTTGCGGTGAAAATAATAGCAGTTTCTTTGATTATAACAAAAAAAAAAAAACATATATTGTATTATATTATATTACTATTAGAACCAGTGTTGTACGATGATGACTGTAAATCTAAAGAAAAAAAAATAAACGGTCTTAAAATAAATTAATTAGATATATTATATGGATTAACTGTTGCTTTATTAGATATTTTTAAAATAAGGAATACAGTACGTGCAAATTCTTTCTATTCCCAATTTATAAAATATTTGTGTGAATTGGACTTCATTTATTTTTTTAATATTTCTTCTATTTTATCTACCTTATTAAAATTACTAAAATCACTGCAGTTGTGTTCGAACCATTTGGTAGTAAGACTTTAGTGCGGAGAGTGCGACTTTTTTTTCTTTTTTTCCTCATCATCATTTTTTCTGAAAAGAGATAATATTAATATTTGGCATAAAAATATTTCTGTTTTGCTAATAATATCGCTGCATTTTCGCTTTTCTCTCTTCACCTTCCATTTTAATAATGGGAGAAAAAAAAGTTCAACTCCAGTGAAGAAATTTTAAAAATAAATAGGCATCTGCGGGTTTCGGCGGCACCAACTTTGCTTCCTTGGGGGAATATGGAAAAATGGAAATTCAGAAAAAGCCCAAATGCGCGGGAAATGCGGGGCGGCCAAACACATTTTCGCGGGCGGGGAAGGTTGGAAAACGCATGTTTGCAAAACAAGCCTGGAGAATAGAAATCGTTTTCCCCTTTTGGAAATTGCTTTTCAGGCATGGGAAAAGTACCCTCTAGAAGTTCGAAACAAAAATGCCAAATTTCCCCGGTTCTATCGGGGGGAAGGTAAAAACTGCCTCGCCTTTGAAGAAAAGCATTGCTCTTTTTTTTTTTTGGGGGTGGGGAAGTTTCATCGATCAGCCCAACGGGGAAAACTTCCGATGGTTAGCCCTAAACTGGGTTCTGGCCCCCGGTTAATCTAAAAGGGCTACCACCGGAACGCGACGCGGGCGCGGCTAGCAATCCAATTTGCTATTCGCTTTCTAAACTCTCATCTTGGGGCGATTTTTAGTTAACCCATTGGGGTATATTTTATCCTTATACTTCCTTTTCTTTTCCCACAAGCCGTCGAAAAAACGGTTGGGGTTCCGCCGAGGTGGCCCTCGCCGGATCGACGGCATTTCGTCCAGGGGGGCTTTGACACCTATTTCGGTGTTTATGTAGGTGATGTATATCATATCCGGAACCTTCGAAACCCTCTGTGTTGATTTTCGGGGCACCTGGGGGGGAAAGGCTGAATATCCAAATCCAAAGGTTGGATTGGGTTGGGGCTAAAAATCCTTTTATAGACGATAGATTGGAAGGGGAATTGTATGTCGGTGTGAATGCGATAAGTTGAAGTGAAATCATTTAATTTTTTTTTTTTCATTTTCAAAAAATGATCTGGTTGTTTTTCGACATCCACATCCATTTTTGGCCATTTGCATGTTGTGTGTTAGGAAATTTGTATTATTTTTGTTTTAATGTTGCCCGGGGGTTTTCGTTTTCCCAAGTTGAACGGTGCAATTTGGAATAGCTTTGAATATTGTAAATCGATATGTCGATCCACATGCGGTATCTCTGTGTGTACACGTCTATTTTCGATTCCGAAGGAATGTGCATGCTAAACACGTTCGAAAGGGGGAGGCCGAAAAGGGGAGGCCTTTGCCCCCGCGCCTAGTTTATTTGCATCGCAGCCCTAGATTTGTAAAATAGACACGGTTTCAAGTTCATTATGTATCTCATTTACTTTTTATTTTCACCTACTTTTATTTTCTTCTCTAACAAAAGATGCGGTCGATATACTGTTATGCTCATATTTTTTTGTGGTTTGTACAAATATTTTCGCAGTTTATTCAGTCTAATTTCAAAGATAGAACTGAGCTAGGGTACCACTGAGATACAATATATGATCAAAGATAGGTTAAAAGAATGAATAATGATGATAATAACGAAAATTAAATTAATACACAAATTGCTAACTTAAAAAAAAAAAAAAAAACTTTCGAAGCTAATACCTTTTCTGTTATGTGCTCTCAACATTCATTGTAATCTCGTATGTTGACATATTTAATACTTCATGATGAATTAAAAAACACTCTTTTTTAACATTTCTTTTTGTTTATAGTGTTTTATTCACTCAAAATTCTAGAATTAAATTAAATTGCATTTCTATAACATATTGTGTAACATTTTCTCATAACACTATTATTTATATGAATGAAAAACATACTTCCTCAGTAATATGCAGTACGCTGATGGTTAACTATGGATATAGTTATAGAAACCGAAAATGTATTTTTTTCAAAAAATAATAAAGTGAAACAGTGAGGAACATAAAAGTATTTTTTTCCCCAACAAATAAGTAAAAGATGGATTGGCTTAGAGATAAAGAAAAGCAGTAATGAGATTAAGGCTTATTTTCTTTTTATAAACATCAAAACAACTACACAACATAGTAATGAGATAAAAATTAATAATACTACACATAAAGAAATATATAGTTTTAAAAGGAAAGAAACAAACAAACAGAAAAAAAAAAAAAAAGGAAGAACAGCAATAAAAAAAATAAAAATAAACAGTAGCAAGAGGTGGTGAAAAAAAAGAAAAAAAAAAGAAAAAGACACCATTCAGAAGTTTGCTGTACAAATAACACCTCTGCGCTGAATAACAATAAATTGAAATAAAATAAAGCGGTAGAGATTTATTTACTTTGTTTCACGTTCAGTTATATACTTTATATTTTTGTGTTTATAGTTGCGCAAACTTTATTTATTAATGCAGTTATTTGATATATTAAGATATATGTGTGTATTTTTTTTTTATTTTACTTTTGTGTGCTTTGTGAGCAGGATTTCCATCCTTCCCCCCCTCTCTTCCTCATGTCTCTATGTTGTTTTTGTGGTTCAAACTTTTAGTATTAATTTTTTTTTCTATCTTTTTTTATTTTTTCTATTGTTACTCTACAACTTGACGTTGTATATATTTTCGCTTATGATGATTTTTTCTATTAACAGAAACTGTTGTTGTTCTTTAAGTTTGACCAGTAAAGCTGCTTGCTTGAAAATGTGTTACCCTTGAAATCGACAATTCTTAAAAATTAATATCTGTTTTTTCGCACCGTTTCTTATTGAGATATATGCGAACATCACGACTCTCATTCTCCTTCTCCTTCTCTTTTTTTTGGTTTTAAGATATATTGTATCGGATTTTTTTTTTATTCCTGAGGATTATATAAACATATCCGTTCGGGTTTTGCGCGTGAATCTTTTGTTAAGTAATGGTCGAATGTATTGTGCTTCCTGTAAATAAGCCAGTTGAGCTGAAAACAAAATCGATGACTTTTGATGGCATTATTGAAGCCCTAGCATCTTGGTCTGGTGTCGACCTGAATAAAATATTGTTATTCAGGCGAAATGATGGTAAAAATAGTATGGAACAAATATTTTCCACTGCCGTGTTAGGTGAGAAGATTTACGTTCTGTTTCGTTTGTCAGGAGCGGGAAAGGGTGGCTTCAGAAAAGCGCTAGGCAAAAAGGGTCGTGAGTTTGCAAGAGAAAAGAGAAAAGAGAAAAAGAGCAGCACCAAAAAAATATTCTCACCTTCTGCAACTAAAGTCGACAAGCTCAAAGTCAAAGACGTTCCTGCCATGAAGAAAGAAATTGTAGTCAAAGTGACTAAAAGTAGCCGTCAGTTAGCGCAACAAGGCGTGACTCAAGCGTTTAAGAAAATGGGCTTTTAGGACGAAAAGTATTTCAACACTTCATATTACTGAAGCTACCGTAGCGTTTCGCTAAGCTCTTCCAAATGCTTTTACAGCTGACCAACTAGTCATTCTGTTTGTGTATTTCTACTTCTGTACTTCCTTCTCTTTTGTCCTTTTTTTTTTTTTTTACAACAGCGTTTTTTAGTGGTAAACTCTAAGAATACTCCTTTTTAAATCTTACTTATCACTTTACTAATCTCACTTATTTTTTTATCAGTTCGTTCAGTTGCTGGTAGTTTTCTTTTACTAACACAAGAACACATGTCTGGCGTGTCTCATTGGAGAACATCAAAGCCTACACACGTGGAAAAAAGTATCGAAAAACTAAAGTGCCCACACCCTCTTTCCGTAATTCCTCAAGGTGCCCCTGAATGCTTTGTTGTTAAAAATACAACAAGATGCTTTAAAGTTTTTATTGGCAATCCGCACAAATGTGAATGCAAAAAACCCCAGCCGTGCATACACGTCATCTTTGTGTTGACCGATTTTGACCGATTTTTTTCATTTGCCGTTGGATGGTGATTCTGTATATCAAAATGGTCTCAATGAACTTTATCTAACTGAATTGTTTTCCCGTGGAAGAGAACACGAAAGGAAAATTAAGGAATGCCCGTTATGCAAGGATGCAGGGTACAATCTCTTTGCTTGCCAACATTGCGGACAACAATTGCATTGGAAATGTGTTGAGCTCTCTCATTCAATGCGTAAAACACCAATCGCCTGCCCCAAATGTGGTGGAGCTATAAACAACAGCAAAACGCTCTTGAAACGTCAGTGTACTCATTGCAAGTCCTTGATGACGGAAACTCAGTATCGGTGCTTACTTTGTGTTCATGAAAACGTTGTGCTGTGCCGTAAGTGCTACCGTGAAGGTAAAGCTCATCCGTCGCATCCTTTTGCTTCGGAGAGAGATGCTCCTCTCATGACTTCGTCTATACAAGACGAAACTGCAGTCATCAGTTCTCTTCAATACAGAGAAATTGACCCTGAAGACTACGAAACTCTTTTGCTTTTGGACCAGGCGAAACGTACCAGCAAACTGTCGGAAGAGGAGTTCGCTAAACTTCCAATTCGCGTGTGCGACGCTTCCGAGCTGGACTCGCATTGTGCCATTTGCCTGGAAATGTTCATCAAAAACTCGAAATGCGTGGCTCTTCCGTGCGGGCATATTCTGCATCCGTGGTGCGGAAAGGATTGGCTTACCGGACACAGAGATGAGTGCCCTATTGATCATAGAAGAGTCGAAGTGAAAAAAGTGTGAGGTACTCTCGGATTTTGGTCGTGCAGTGCTGTTGAGGTTGAAGCAACAGTTAGAAGATAATGATCAACATCGAAAACATAGAGCTATTGGCTGTTGCCAGACAGATCAAATGTATTATGAAATGATTTCTCCTTTGGAACGCTTTACTAATCATTTTCTTCACCATTTTTTTTTCCCTCTACTTTCCTTGAATGGCAAATTGTTCAGAATAAAAATCTTAGACTAAGTGTATTCCCTTTCACCCCTTCAAAAGCCAGATGAAGGTGAATCGGTTTATGTCTGTATCGTCTGTAGGGAAGCGCTTCGTGAGCAGTGTAGCACCGGTGCTATATTTCCCTATTCGCTCTGAGCCAGTTTCTGAGGAGGAGCAAGTAAAGCGGAACACTAACATTGCCATTGAGATGATTCGCCGCTTTAAGGGCCCTTCTCCCGCTCAGTACACTCGCAAGACCACCGCTACTATCGAAGACCTTCAGAAGGATATTGAATCTCTCTTAGGAGGGGCAGAGAAGCTTCGAAAGAAGACCTCTGACGACCAACCCATGGACAAATTGGGATTGATGGAGCGCTGTTTGCGGCATGCGCTCTTTTCCTACTATAAGGACCAGGGCTCGTTAGACTTCGACGGCATGTCCAAGTGGCTAGTGTACACTCCCGAGGACGAGCTCCAGATGACCCAGCTCAAACGAAGGTTAGAATCGAAAGCCAAGTTGGAGGCCTTTCGTGAGAAGCGCAAGTCCCAGGGCCTCCCCTCCTCCTTCCTCCCTGCTTGTAACTGGGCGAGCGAGTACAAGGCGGTTATCGACCGCGAGCTGATCAACGAAAAACGTCTCCGGTACGACACACTTGCCGAGCGGACCTTAGAGCGCGACGAGGCGAAGATCGATGAGGTTCTCGAGGAATACCGCAAGCCGATGCAGGATAAGCGCCTGGACGACTTAGTAGATCTGCTGGAGCGGTTCAAGCCGGTTCTCGCCCGCGAGGCCATCCTGCAGCGACTGACCATTAAGCACTTGGAGGGCCAACTGGGCATTTGGCGGTACATGGACTGGTGCCCTGAGGTTCGTGATCGCGCGGAGCTGGAGGTGGATGTGAGCGGATGGCAGTGGTGGAGCCCCTCAGAGGAGCGGCGGCTGCTTCCGGTTCGACTCCGCTCGGTGAACGAAGTCCGCGAGATTATGTCTAAGAAGCAGTCGGAGATGGCAAGCAAGCGCTCCGAAGCCACGTCCACGTCCTCTGTCTCCTCGTCCGAGAGCGATCGCGATCGCCTGCTGAAGGAAGTGCTGGCGCTTCAGGCTCGAATTAATCAACGCGAGGATTCCCCAGAAGAAGCTAAACAAGCTCACTAAAAAACGCCCTAACTGATGCTGACTGTCCTCGGGCTCTGCTGTGACTGTTGAGACGGATGCGGTCTCGCAGACTTCACCCGAATTTCGAGGGGGAACCTTCGTTTTTTCCCTTTAGCGGCAATGGATGAAGACTAATAGGGTGTTCTTAAGGCTTTGAACTTGTGATTCTGTGGTGCGCGAAGCCTTTAACTAAGAGCACGCAGGAGTATGCTGAAGGTGTGGCAGTCAAGTTGGAAGAAGCTAGGATGTTGTTGTGGCTTTCTTCGTTGCACTTTGATTTATCAAACTGCCATAAAATATCCACAAGAATAGGAATAATTGAAACCAAAAAACAAACATAAAAATATATGGCATATTTACGTATGCCAGTAGTAATAGCAGAATAGGTAGGGAAGAATATTTTTGTGGTTGAGAAGGTATGATTTACTGTAAGAAAAGAAGTGCATATATAGAGATACAAATAGGTCTCTCAACGGAAAGGCTTCTATTTTTTGAAGTAAGATCCAATGAGGGATGTGGGAATTCCCCTAGCTTTGTTGCTTTGTTTTGTTTCTCATTCTTTCTTTTCGGAGGTATCTCATTGCTCTTGAATGTTTTGTTATATTCCCCAAATAAGGACGGTTTTGTTTTCTCTTTTTTTTGTTGCGATCTCGTGTAGGCTAATCGGACTATTGATGTGTACACAACAAAGTTGACGGTGGTTTATGCATTCCGCTCTTTCTTTCTTCGTTTTCTCCTTGTTGATTTGCCACCCTGTCTTTTCCGTAGCTGTTATTAGTCTTCCTGCATATTAGCATTACACACTATTCATTTCAGTTGCGCCTGAAAGAACGAAGATGAGTGCTGACGAGCTCAAGAGCGAAGGAAACAAAGCCTTCTCTGCCGGGAACTACGTGGAGGCGATCAACTGCTTCTCCAAGGGCATTCAAGTGGATGCGCAGAATCACGTGCTCTTTAGCAACCGCTCTGCGTGCTACGCGGCACTGCACAAGTACAAGGATGCTCTGGATGATGCGGATAAGTGTATTCTCCTCAAGCCGGACTGGGTGAAGGGTTATACCCGGCGTGGGGCGGCCCTCCATGGTCTTCGTCGTTACGCCGAAGCTACGGTGGCGTACCAGAAGGGCTTAAGTCTCGAGGCGAGCAATGCTGCCTGCGTGCAGGGTCTGAAGGATGTGGAGGCGGCGCAGATGAGCGAGGCTCGGAATCCCGTGGCCAAGGTGTTCACCCCGGAGGCGTTTCACAAAATTCAAGAAAACCCGAAGTTGTCGCTCCTGCTCATGCAGCCCGACTATGTGAAGATGATCGATGAAGTGATCAAGAACCCTAGCTCGGCGTCGCAATACATGAGCGACCAGCGCTTCATGCTCACGCTGCTTCATCTTAGTGGAATGAAGATTCCAGACCAGGATGATGACGAGGAGGAGCGGCCGAGACCGAAGCCCGCTGCACCCAGCAAGCCGACCGACGCCGCGGCCAAGGCAAAGGAGCTCACGGAGGAGGAGAAGGAGGCGGCGGCGTTAAAGGAGGAGGGTAACAAGCTGTACTTGTCCAAGTCCTTCGACGCTGCTATGGAAAAGTACCTCGCTGCCGCAGCCAAGGACCCGAAGAACACGCTGTATCTCCTCAACGCCACTGCTGTGTACTTTGAGAAGGCCGAGTACGAGAAGTGCATCGAGGAGTGCCAGAAGGCCATCGAGCATGGCCGTGAGAACCGCTGTGACTACACCATTATTGCTAAGCTCATGACTCGCGAGGCGCTCTGCCTCCAGAAGCTTCACCGCTATCCCGAAGCCATTGACCTCTACAAGAAGTCTTTGGTCGAGTGGCGGAACCCGGACACGCTCAAGAAGCTGGACGCGTGCGAGAAGGAGCACCAGAAGGCTATTCAGGACGCCTACATCGACCCCGAGATTGCTAAGCAGAAGAAGGACGAGGGGAACGAGTTCTTCAAGCAGGACAAGTTTCCGGACGCTGTGGCTGCCTACACTGAGGCGATCAAGCGTCTTCCCACGGAGCACACCGCGTACAGCAACCGTGCGGCGACATACCTGAAGCTCGGCGCCTACAACGACGCTCTAAAGGACGCGGAGAAGTGTATTGAGCTGAAGCCGGACTTTGTCAAGGGGTACGCTCGCAAGGGTCACGCCTACTTCCGGACCAAGCAGTACAACCGTGCGCTGCAGGCGTACGATGATGGCCTGAAGGTGGATCCGAACAACGCTGACTGCAGGGATGGCAAGATGCGGACGATGATGAAGATTCAAGAGATGGCGTCGGGCCAGTCTGGCGACAGTGACGAGGCGGCTAAGCGGGCGATGCAGGACCCAGAGATTGCCAGCATCATGCAGGACAGCTACATGCAGCTGGTGCTGCAGGAAATGCAGAACGATCCGAATCGAATCAAGGAGTACATGCGAGATCCCAATCTCTCTGCGAAGATCAACAAACTCGTGACTGCTGGCATTATTCGCTTCGGGTAAGGAGACCAGCCGAAGGGAATGAAGTACCGTCTTTTTTTCTCTTCCCGTTCACTGTTCTTTAAGGAATGGAGGAATGAGCAAAACGGTGGTAATAAATGGGTTTTCCCTCTCTTTTCCACTGAAAATTTGGGAATAATGCATTATTTTTATTACAGAATGAAAGAAAAAAATTTTGAAATTTAATCAAAAAAATAAATAAATATGAATGACATTACTATTGGAAACATTATTCAGTGGGACATTCAAGAAGTCAAATAAAAATCACCACAGGAATAGGGTAGAAAAGAAAGAAAAAGATATATAAAACAATTATAATAATAAATGAGCTGAAGGGCGGAAAAAAAAAAAGAAAGAAAGTAATGAATGACATGAGAAAAAAAGACGAAGTGGAGTGTTGTTAGAAGACATATTGTTTTTTCTTTTGAAGAGATCCAGCGGACTCCCCTACTTCGTGGAGGTCGATCCACTATCCAATATATTATGATGGACTCTATTGACGAACACGGAGCCCTGCTTCTCGCCTCTTCTCACAAAGAACAATCATATTTTTATCAACAAAGAAGAAGAAAGAACAAGGAAGAAACGGTGAATCGTGGGAGGACTCTCCAACTTCATTTTTCGAACGAAAATAATTTATTTTTACTTTTTTTAATTGTAAGCATTTTATTTATTATTGGTATTATTATTGTTTTTTTTTTTCTTTAAGAACTACTATTTATGATTATTATTATTATTATTATTTTAATTACACTTTGTCTCTCTTCTAGAGTCTACTATACTAAAGAAACACTGTTTCTTCACAGAACATTTTCATCTTCTGGTCTAGAACAATAGCGTATTGCTCATTTCTCATTCTTCTTCTGTTGCCATTCTTTTTTGTCTTTTTTCACACAGTAGTTCGGTGACTCAAATTGAACAGTTCGTCACACGAAACCAAAGTATTCTTTTAGAACTATAAAACAAAGAAACATACAAAAATACAATATATATAGATACGACTGAAGGACAAGTAAAAGAAGGTTAAAAGAGCGCAGTGTCCCACCTCCTTTTAGGATATCGCGTGAAAGATTTCCCCGTGCCGATAGAGAGAATCATGTCTTCCCCACCCATTCTGATGTCGACCAACGACGCCATCACGACGTCGCTCACACCGCCGAGCACAAACGTGAAGAAGGACTACGTTCGGATGCGGGACCACCACCTGCTACCCCCTCGTGTGGGCCACAACTGGGGCGATCAGGCGTTCCGCCGGAACCAGGACAAGGTCCAGCAGCTCGAGGGCGAGTGGCGCGGGAGCCGTCAGTACCTGACAAAGGGCAACTTTGAAAATCCTATGCCGGACGTGGGCCTCACCGCTCACCAGCTCCTCGACGCCCTCAACAAACGCTCGCATCACAAGGCAAAGAAGGACGCCGACACCGACGGCCGCTTCGTGACACTCGACGACAAGGTGCTTCGCTTCTACGCTTTCTTTAAGGAGCGTGCCCCGGAGGGCGGCGCCAACGACTGGTGGCACCGACGCGTGGTGATTCTGTTCTACCCGGAGGATGAAAGCATCGCCATCGAGGAGCCCCAGGTGATCAACAGTGGCATGGATGGCGGCACGTTTCTAAAGCGGCAGAGGGTGCCCGCGGACCCTCGTCAGCGTGAGATGTTCCCCAAGGACGAGTTCGTGTCGCTGAATTTCTTTAATGTGGGACAGCCGGTGCGGATCAACGCGCACGACTTCTTTATCTACAACTGCGACGGCTTCACGCGGGAGTTCCTGACCATGCTGGGGATTCCCGTGGGCGAGGCGTTGCCCGCCCCCCACGACGACTTCCACTCCTCGTACCAAGACTACCAGGAGAAGCTCGCGAGCGGCGCCTTCGGGATGCTCTCCCAAAACTACCACGGCGATGCGGCGGAGCGGGCCGGGCGGTTTATCAAGGACAGCGGGAAGATGCTCAAGTTCTACGGTATGATGGATGAGCGGGGACGTACGACTGGTGGTATTTTGCGTAAGATGGAGGTGATGTACTACGTGGAGGACGGGACGATCGCGATCACGGAGCGGCAGAGTACCGATGAGGCCAGTCCAGGTCTGTTCCTTTCCCGCTGCTGGTTGCCCAAGAGCGGCTCGGTGGCGAAGATCAACGAGCTTACCTTCGCCCACCGTGTGAATGGGCAGCGCGAGCCTTACATGGGCCCGAACGCGTACTACAAGGATAAGGATCTGAATGTGGGCATGACGTTGAATGTCCTCGGTCGCGAAGTGTTCCTCTACGACTGCGATGAGTTCACCCGTCAGTTTATGGCGCAGCGCAATGGCATTCAAGTGAATCCACCAGTGGACGTGGAGGAGCAGTTTGCGAGCCAGGTGAGGCCGAAGCACACGCGCCGCATGGCCTCGGATGAGGATGCGAAGAGCCGTGATAAGAACGCCGTCAACAGCTCTGGCGTGCGGGCCACCGGCCTCCCAAAGGATGAGCTGCGCTTCGTCATGTGCATGGCGAACCCGAAGAACGTCGGTGATGACGGCCGGCGGTTCACGCTCACGTGGCACACCGACACGGATGAAGGTACAGTGCATGAGACGACCGTTCGCAACTCGGGCTTCCAGGGCGGTCTCTTCCTGAAGCGCGCACGTCTGCCGAAGCCACCCCCGCCGTTCTACCCCCGTAATGCCCCGGAGCAGAAGGAGCTGGATAAGATGGCGAAGGAATTCTACGCTCTCGAGGATGTTCGCGTCAACAAAGATATTCTAGTGAACGGCATTGTGATGCGCATTACGTGTATGGACCTGCACACCAAATCCTACCTCGAAGGCGCCACCGCCGGCCCCATCGACGAGGTGCAGACGCGGTATCTCCTGTCGGAGCTGCTGGAGTTCCTCGGCTCGCGCTATGGCACCGCCGTGAAGGCGTTCCTGGCCTTCGACCGTGACAAGGATGGCGTCATCTCGCTGCGAGAGTTCACCGACTCTGTCAAGGCCTTTCAGATCACGGCCGACCCCCACGCCGCCCGATCACTGTTCGAGTGCATCGCCCCGGTGAAGGGCACCGGCTTCCTCACAACCGAAGACGTCATGAAGTGGATGGGTGAGATGAAGAGCCAGGGTCTGCAGCGGTACAAGGAGTCGGAGGGCGTGGAGGCCGAGCAGCAGGAAATAGACAACCGCGCTGGCCGCCGCAACGCGCTACTGAACCTGAAGAGTCGTCTCGACGCACGCTGCATGGGCTACCGTGAGATGTTCCGCCTGGCGAGCACGATGCCTCGAGCGTACCGAGGGAAGAGCGCCGACGTGCTAGCCTTGACGAATCCAGATAAGGATGCGGTGATCACCCCGGTCCAGCTGCGCCGCTGTGTCGAAGAGGTGCTCGGCGGCGGCCAGAGCGACGCCGACATGAGTCACATTCTGGTGTTATTCTTTCCGAACCTTCCCAAGGATCAGCATTTCCGCCAGCGGGACGAGTCCACCAAGGATGCGGTGAACCTTAGCGACTTCCATCGTCTTTACAATGAGATGATTCAACTGACAATGCTGCACGATCACCTCCCTGGACTCCAAAGCAATGTGATGGGTGGTATTGAAGGGAAGACCGAGGCAGCCAAACCACAGTGAACCCCCTGCCCTGAGCTATCGTCTCGTTTCTTCTATACCAGTAAAGTATGATGTATAAGAGTGGTTTATTGTTTTATTTTGATGACCCCCTTTTTTTCTAAATGAGAAAAAAAATAGATAACCTGTTCTTTCTGTGGTTTGCTGTGGTGCTCTTCTATTATTAGTTGTTTGATGTGTAGCAGAGAAAACAACAACAACAAAGAAGAATGTATACCATCCACATTGTAACACACATCCAGAGACAAAACCAACAAAGAAAAAGAAAACCAAGAAAACTACGGGAGAAAGAGGAGAAAACTTTTGTCTCGAACAGATGGGGAAATAGAAATATCAAATATCAAATATAATAGAACGATTCACATTGTGTTTGTTAAATATGCCCCATCATTGCGTAAGATCAAGCGTGAAGTAGTTTATCTCCATCTTCACTTCAGTGTGCCACCCTCTTCTCACTCTTCTTTTTTTTTTTTTTTCGCTCCTTTTCAAATGGTTGACTTGACGGGGCCGCGAAACAGTAGAAACACAGACGTGTACGCTCGCCAGCCCTCTCTCGAGCCATACGATTCTAAAACTTTAGGGAGAGTTTCTACGTCACCGACACCTTAACCCCTATCTAGCAAGATGCCTCGTTCGAAAAAGGACTTGCAAAATCACGTACGGCGCATTGAAAGCGCGTACTACTACGATGCGTATCGGAACTTGATGTCCTCGCCTGCTCGAGATGACAGCCTGCTTTCTGGTGACGACGGACAATCGAACACGTCTTCCGAGCCGGCAGCATTCGGTGCCAGCCACCACCTCGTCTCCCTCTCCTCCACCCCCATGAGTTACATGGCGCCCACGACCTTCACCAGTACCAACCAAACCACTGGAAAGCTCGGAAGCACCTCGACGACTGGCGACGGCCAGAGCGTGCCTGCTGCAGCACAGCGCTCGAGCAGCTGCTCCTCTGGGGTCCTGGCTGGGCAAGCCGGCCCCTGCGTGGTGACCGGGAATGGGAATCGGCCGCTAGCCGAGGCAGTGGCACTGGTGCTGGGGGTGAAGACCCACCCCGTGTCTGTCGTACAGTACGAGAGCGGAGAGGTGCACATTGAGCTGCACGGCCCCGTCATCGGCCGGGACGTGTACATTATCCAGAGCATGATTACGAACACCGTGGTGGATGTCAACACTGCGGTGATGGAGCTGCTGCTGCTCATCCGCAAGATCCGTCTGCAGCACCCTAAAAGCATCAGTGCGATTATCCCGTTCTTCGGATACGCCCGACAGAGGAAGACAAACCTGAGGGGTGCGGTCCCAGCGGCGGCCGTGGCGCGGATGATAACGTGCATGGGCGTTGACCGTGTCGCTACGGTGGACCTGCACTTGAACCAGATTCAGGGCTATTTTGATAATGTTCCGTTAGATAACCTGGGGATGGTGTTTGAGTTCGCGAAGTACATTCAATCCAAGCCGTGGTTCAAGGATCGCTCTAAGGTGTGTGTGGTCTCCCCTGACGCTGGTGGGGTGGAGCGTGCGGGGCGGCTGGCGGATGTGCTTCAGGTCGATCGCATTGTCACCATTCTCAAACGCCGTCTTAATGATGTGCCGGAGGGGGAGGACAGCCAGTTGAGATCGCAGCGGAAGGACTACAAGATGAATGTCAACACGGAGCGGACCACCACCATGCAGACCGCGGGAGAGGTGAAGGGGCTGCACTGCATCGTGGTGGACGATATAGTGGACACCGGCACCACCTTGGCTCAGGCCTGCCAGCTCCTCCGGGACCTTGGTGCCGCCAGTATCATGGCGTGCTGCACACACGGCTCCCTTTGCTCCCCTGCGCCAAAGAACATTTTGGGCTGCGACTGTCTGGATGAACTCGTGGTGTCGGACTCCATACCGCAGGAGGAGCACCAGAGACAGATACCGAAACTCAAGGTGGTGAGCATCGCACCGCTATTAGCAGCGGTGGTGAGGGCTTACGAGGAGGGCCGCAGTCTCTCGTTCTTGTTTCCGAAGCGGTAGTGTACTGCGCGTGGCATTAGTTTACTTTTTTGCGCCAGCGTGGTCTTACAGCGTTGGTTGAGGTAACCCTAATTCTGTGACATCATGGTAGAAGTGGCGAGGGGAGAGAAAATGCAGCAGGATGAAGTGAGGGAAGGGGAGCACGATGACGCGAATTAGGCCTGAGGAACCAAACGCATTTCCAAAAAAAATAAAATAAATGGAAAAGGAGCGATTTACTCGTCAAAGGTTATTTTTATTTATTCTGTGAACAGTAAACGGTTAGAAAGGGAAACAACAGATAAACAGTATTGTCTCCACAACAAGAAACGAGAACGAAAGATATAAGAAATAAAAGAAATACGAAAGGTTAGGCAGTTATATGCGCGGCTGACGTCGACGTTTTGAAATTTCTCTTCGACTGAATTTACTCCCTGAAACACCACCACAAAACTCCTTTACAAGTTTCACCACCGCATCCCCATAGCATAAAAAATGAGCTCTAGTAGCCGTCTCTAGCGTATTTCACTGTCTCTTGTGGAAGATAGAAAGAGAGAAAGAGAGCGATTTAACAATGAAATTTTTAAGTAAGCGATTGCATCATCGTTGCCGAGCACGATGGTACGATGACTTTACATGAGGACACAAGAATAAAGAGTACTTAAACAATTGTTGAGACAGAAGCTGAGATCTGTTTCTCTGATTTGATTGGCGGTCTATTTATCTACATATGTGTAGATATAAATGATGCGGGACACGAAAGAAGAAATGAAATTTATATGTATAAAAAAATGATTTGGCCCTTCCTCCAACTTTTTTTTTCTTTGGATATATTTATATTTGCTCTTTGTTTTCCTTTTTATATTTCTGTAGGTTTACTCTCTAGTATTGAAACACAGTGTGAGAAGTAGAAATTGTTCTTTCCAATCAGAGGAGAAGCAGTTATTGAAGCGGTAGAGCGCGGGGTCTGCTAAAGTTGTGTTTACTGTTATTGATTCTAATCCTCATGGATCTTCTGGGGCCTTTGCAACCGACTGTAGAGGCGCTTTTTGCCGCTCGCCACGAGCGAATTGTGGCCGCAGAAGTTGTTAGCACCTTCCACAACCGACGCCGTCAACAGCGAAATGAAGGCACCGACAGCACTCCAAAGCGTGGCTCGACCCCCCCACATGGGTCTACTACGTTGACCGGCGGGGGAAGACGTGAGGACAAAGTCCCAGCCCTTCTGGTGCTGTGCACACCCATGGACGGGGCTGGTGCAGCCCATGCTAAGCCAGAGGGTGGCGCATTGGCATCAGCTGCAGGAGTTGGCGCGCCGACGAGCGCCCTCCCTGCCTTGTCCGCGGCGTCGCGTGATAGGACTTCCCTCTCTTCCTCGGCTGCCCACTCTGTTTTGTATACGTTAGACATTAAAAGCGACACGCAAGTGAAGCTGCGGCACTCTCTGCCGCTCTCTCGTCTGGTCGGAACGTCTCATGACAGCTCGAGCACGGTGGACCTCACCTTCGACTTTGGTGGTAGTGGGATGATTTCCGTTCAGTTTGAGTCGAACATCCAACGCGAGATGATGTTTGCGGCGATTTACCGGCTGAAAGGGACCAGCCGAGGGCAGGCGGCGCCACCGGCTCCGACAACAGCGGAGGAGGACAGCGCGGCTTCACCTCAGCAGCGTCGCCACGGTGTCTTTACGGCTCAGGAGGAGGAGCAGCTGCTACAATACATTGGGGGTGGCGGCCTGGACGATACGCAACACTTTCAGGAGGTGCTTCTGCACAGCCAGAAGTCGACAGAACTGAAGCTGCTGCACACGCTCGTTGAGTCTTCGTCCCTCTGGGCCACCGCCAAGGCGCAGGTGCACAACTTGGTGCGGGACGTGGAGGCGGTCGAACAACGAATAGCGTTGCATTCTACAAACCTATTGGCGAAGCGTCTTACGATTCAGATGATTGAACATGAGAACAACACTCTTCAGCGTAAGAAGAGAAATCTGGAGGAGCTGCTAGAGACGGTAAAGCGGCTGCGAGACTTACTGCAGCTGGATCCCAGCGCCGAGGTGTGCTTGCAGCGACTGAGTGACACAGAGGATGCCGCCTTGCCTCAGTTTTTTGAGGATCCCAAAAATATACAGGAGCTGTCTGCGGCCATGCGTCACATGCATGAGGTGATTCAGGATGTGAACCTGCAGCAGGATTTCCCTATTGCGGCTGTTCGTGAGCGAAAGGCGTATTTTCAAGCCCAGCGGCGAATGATTGTCTTTCGTTCCAAGGCCTTTCTGTTTGCATTGATGGAGCAGTTTGAGAAGAAGTACCTGAACGATGCGTCGCGACGCAGTAGGTCCCGCACCCTTGTGTGGCTCCACCACACGGAGCTGTTCCGTGTCTTACTCGAAATGGCGGAGATTATGAAGGCGACCGGGCGAATTGATATGGAGGGCTTCACTTCTCTGCTGCGACGCTATCGAGTTTGCATGCGACGCGTGTATGGCGTAGAGTTGACTGCATTCTTTGATCAGCTGCACCGGCAGCTGCAGACGTGCACCAAACCCTTTCTCATTGGCACGGAAACCTCCAGCAAGAGGCTTTTAAAGTTTCGACAAACCACACTCTCGCCTGGGGACGCACTCCCTCAGCGCGGACTGCTGCCGCTCCCCAGCTATGCCGAGCTACGCCTTCAGGCCCCGCCTCGAGTATTGCTTTCCCTCGAGAGTGCCTCACCACTGGGGGTCGATGGCGCGGGTAACTCTCCTCTTGAGTCTTCTCTGAACGCGCAGAATAGCGGCACTGCCGTGTTTCACGGTCCCAGCTCGTGCTGGAGAGGGGGCGTTGACGGCATTGGCGGCATCGCCAGCAGCGCAACGGCGGCTCGGATGCCGTCGCCCGCGGAGCCCGTCTTCTCTCGAGCGTACTCCTCGTTGGACTCTGGGCGTGCGGTGGAGACCGCAGATCCATCCAGCTCTCGCGCGAGGAAGAAGGAGGTCCCTTTGGTGATTCCAGACGTACCGGAAAAGCGCCGCCTAGTGGTGGAGCTGCCCTTTGCTTCCGCCTCACCCACCGCATCGTCTCTCTTCTCCTCAGAGCTGCAGCTGTACGCGGACCCCAACCGCCTGCTTCGCGAGGCACTGCACATCCAGGCGAGCTACCGCTGCGAGGCGTTGCCGTGCTTCTGTGCTGCGGCCTCTACAACGGGAAAGGGGAAGGGGGATGCGGCACTGCGGCCGGACTTTGCCTTTGCCATTGCGCTGCAGTGCACCATGGAGGCGCTGCTGATGGAGGAGACGGTGCTCTCGCAGTGCTTTGGTATCGAGGAGGGGACACACCGCCGCTACGGGGGCTTCGCCACGGCGAACAGCACCAACCCCTCCGTCTTTTCCCACGAGAGCTTACCACTGAATAACAACAACAGCATGAATTTGAGTCCGCGAGAGCGGAAGGCGTATCAGGAGCAACAAGGACATCTCCTTCAGGAGTGCTTGATTGAGCTCTTCGGAGGGGACAAGTCATTCTCGATCATTGAGCAGATTCAAGGTATCGGAGCGCGGATGCTGTGGGTGGGCAACGCTGTCAAGCGAACACCACATGGGCTGATGCACCGACGTCGACGTCGCGCAGGCTCCGCCGGAGAGTCGTCGGACGGCGAGATTAAAGCAGCAGAGGACGACGTCGCGGAGGAGGATCGCGACGGCCAAGCACCACTGGGGGGGGAGTTTGACCCCGACAACGAAAAGACCGTGACCAACTCTAAACTGTTCTTCCACACTCAACGAATTCTTCAGAAGAATTTCCTCTTTGTGATGCTCTCCAAGCTAGCGAATCGTATTGCTCATTACTGTGATTTGACCTATAGCGTGCCTATCATGTGCATGTTGCAGCGGTACATGACGGCTGCTGTGAGTGCGCCCAACGCTGCTGCCACGTTTACTGGAGGAGAGGGCAATGTGGTGGAGGAGCAGTCTGCGGCACCGAGTGTGAGTGGCCCGACTTCCCACGTATCGCCTTCCTCGCCCGTCTCGTTTCCCGCTGCGCCAACGTCACAGAGCACATTTGCGATGGTGTTACTGCGTGAGGTGGAAACGATCATGGCTGGAGCGGTGATGCGCCACGTCCAGGAGCAGGGCAACTCCATTGCGAAGGGGAAGAAGGCCTACTGCATCCACCCTACGCCGCTCTTCTGCGGGTTTACGAATTTACCGCTATATGTGTTCCGCATGGAAGCGATGCTGAATGCCCTCTCTCCAGCCGTCTGCGACAATGCACAGTACCGCTCCATATTAACGAACTTGGTCGATCAGCTCTTTGCGGTGGTGGACGACCTGACGGGTGTGTCGGCCGGCGGCGGGTCGGGCTACTACGGCGCAGTATCCCCGAGCGCCGGACTGATGGAGGAGGTGGATAACGATGCAGAGGAGGAGCCGGTGGAGACGGCGGGGGGCGAGCAAAAAAAGCGAAAAGAGAAGCGGAAGACGGCCCCGGTACGTCGGGCTCCGTCCGGCCGCAGCCTCTACGGTCGTGTGGAGAAGGGGAGGCGGGGGCCGTTTCCCGCAGGTATTCACCTCACGGGCCGCGATGCGCTGCAGCAGAAGATCAACGCGGCGCTGGATGGCACGCACCTTCGGCCAGAGAGCCTGAAGACCCGGTACATCCAGCAGTACCGCCATCATGTGTTCTTCTGCACTTTCTACCAGACCCTCTCTCCCCTTAGTCACGCGGCGGCAGCGCTTAAGAGTTTCTATGACCTCTCGATGGAGAAGCGCGACCAGTACGAGGCGCTGTATCTGAACCACACGCTGCTGGACGAGGACTTTCCCGTCTTCGCGAGCTTCACCTCTACCGCGGAGGAGCTGCTGCAGGTGTACAGTCCGGAGGAGCTGCGGCACCACAGAGCCCTCTCGGCCGACGTCGTCTGCGAGACGGTGGAAAGCATGCGGAAGGAGGTGCCGCGCGGGATTCATCGCAGCTCCGAACGGATGAAGCAGCATTTCCTTCGGGATGTCGATCCCGATTCAGAAACGCTGGTGTTCCACCGCACGCTTCTGCAGCGGACGTGGCAACACTTTTGTCGGTTGATCGAGAAGAAAATCACGTTTATGGAAAAGCTTCTCACCTGGCCGGTGTATAGTGAGATTCCCAGCCTCCAAGTCACACGGGAGCGGGCCATGCAAGATATGCAGGAGGTGTGAACCGTGCCGTAAAACAGACATATAGTTCATTCTATTCTTAGTGAGTTTTTTTTATTAGAAAAAGGACGAGAAGGGATTTGCGGAAATTCATTTTCTTTATTTTTTCTTTGCGTGTGTCTGTGATCTTTCCCATTATCTTCAAATGTTGCCCTTCCACCAGCTTATTGTTGTGAATGAATTCAACACACATTTCTGTTGATATAGTTGAAATTCTTCTGCCTTCTATTTTTTCACCCTTCACCCTGACAATTCATGGAAGTCCCGAAAGGTTTTTTTTTTTGGTTCTTTTAACTTTTTAAAAAGTAGAATCCGGCAACGTACGTGAAGTCAGGATTTATTCTCTTGTATTTATTTTTATAGACAGCTCTGCATAGTTATCCTTAAAGTGCACTGACGTGTGTCCACGAGAACATTTACAGACTTCTCGATTACGTAATTCCTCGCTCGCGACTGCACCACACTCTTTCGCAATGTTTGTGTACCTCAGCAAGCGCATCGCCATACCTAATGAAACGACCATTACCTCTATTAAATGGCACGAAGGAGAGGGCTGGCTGGCGTGTGGGGGCACGGGTGGCCTCCTGAAAGTGCTGAAGGTCGACGGTGGCGCACAGAAATCAGGCGGTCTTTCGCTCAACCAGACGCTGGAGCGGCACAATGCGACGGTGAACCTCGTCTCGTGGAATGGGCAGTGCCGAAGGCTGACGAGCAGTGACGCGAAGGGCCAGATTGTGGTCTGGACGCTGCACAAAGGCATGTGGTTCGAAGGAATGGTGAATAATCGAAACAAAAGCCATGTGGTGGACCTGGCGTGGAACGTTGGTGGGAAGAAAATCTGCATTACGTACGCGGACGGCGTGGTGACGGTGGGCGGCGTGGACGGCAACCGTCTGTGGAGCAAAGCGCTGGACGTGGAGCTGGAGAAGTGCTGCTGGAGTGCGGATGACCAGTACGTGCTGTTTGCGACGAAGGACGGGCGTGTGCTGGTGCACGAAGCGACGGAGGGCCATCCGCTCTCCCGCGTGACGATCCAGTGCTTGGATGACGACGACAACCAGCAGATTAACAACGTGATGGCGTCAGCGACGACGAATCCAGAGCAAAAGAGCGAGGAGGGCGAGGTGCCCACTGCGACGACTGTACCAAACCACCGCATCGTTGGACTGCAGTGGTGCCCGACGTGGGTGGACCGCCCCGAGCCGCTGCCCATGCTGACGATTTGCTACGACAACGGCAAGGTGCAATTGATGCGCTGTATCAGTGATGAGCGCCCCGTGATCTTCGACGCTGGGCTGCCGGCCCAGCACATTGCGTGGAACGCTCAGGGGAACTGCTTAGCGATTGTAGGAGTGGTGGGTGGCAGCACGCCGGACTCTTCGTCCGTGGCAGTGAACTTCTTTAATTGTGAAGGTGTTTTGCAGCGCACCCTTCGGATTCCTGGCAAGCACACAGGCGGTATTACTTGGGAAGGAGACGGGCTTCGTATCGCTCTCGCAGTGGATTTTTCCGTGTATTTTGCAAATATTCGACCGCGATATCAGTACGGCTACCTGAGTGCGACGGCAGTGTACACCTTCAACCGCCCAGACAAGGTGGAGGACTCTGTGTGCTTCTGGAACACCAAGACGAATGACCGCAAGATTCGGCACATCCGGAACCTCCGGCATCTCGGGACGGCGAGCGACGCGTGTCTCGTGGTGAGCCAGCCGGAAGAGAGCGCGACGGGCTCGGCGATGGTGCAGCTGCTGAACTCGATTGGGTGCCCTATCAGCACCCGCTTCGTGAACGTGGACCCTGTGGCGTGCGACATCAACAGCTCGCACGCCGTCTGCTGTGGCGAGGAGAACGTGTACCTCTGGGAGTTCCGAGACCCGTCGGTGAAGGTGGACGCGGTGGACCCCGTGTCGATGCAGGTGAGCCGGGCCAGTGTGAAGGAGAGGATCTTTCACATCGATGACGTCGTGCGGACAAACACCCCCAGTACCATGACAGTGCGGTCCGCCATCACGAACGACGTGATCTGCGCTGTATCCATGAGTACGAACCATCTTGTTATTGGTCGCGAGTCTGGGCTGCTGCACTACTACCAGCTGCACCCCCTGCAGCTGGTGGGGAAGCTGCTGCTCCCGTCGCGTCCGCAGAGCTTGCACCTGAACTTTAACTCCACCACACTCGCGGTAGTGGACGCGGCCGGAGTGCTGCGCCAGATTGCCATGGAGCGCGACACGTGGGCGCTCATTCCTCGTAAGGCGGTGCCCACTCCCGGTTTTGAACGCAAGGATGTATGGTGTGTGTGCTGGGCAGAGGACGACCCGAAGCTGTTGGCATTTGTGGAGAAGTCTCGCTTGTTCATTGCTCATGGCCTCTCCTGCGAGGATCCAGCGCACGTCACCTCCAATCTCTGCCAGTTCAAGTCTTTGAAGGTGAAGGGTATTCAGTTTGACGAGCTGCTGTTCGAGCCTGAAAAGCCGCGGAAGGAATGCATCACGAGCTTTGAGACGATCCGTCTGCGCGAGACCCGCGCGCTGCTGAGTGACGGGAAGCTGCAGGAGGCCTTCACAGAGATTGAAAAGGACCCGCACCCCAAGCTCTGGGCTTTGCTGTCGGAGGAGGCGCTGACCCGGCTGGACTTCCCGCGCGCGGAGATGGCGATCATTGCGGCGAAGGACTACCCGGCGCTGCAGTTTGTGAAGCGCGTGAAGGCGCTGGACGACCCGCGGAAGCAGCTGGCGGAGGTCGAGTCGTTTCACCGGCACTTTGAGGAGTCAGAGAAGATCTTCAAGTCGCTGGACCGGAAGGACCTGGCGTTGGAGATGCGGGAGCGTCTCGGCGATTGGTTCGGCGTGGTGCGGCTCGTGCAGGAAGGCGGCGGGGACGAGAGCAAGATGGTGAGTGCGTGGGAAAGCATCGGCGACAACTACGCGGAGGGGAACAAGTGGAACAAGGCGGCGCAGTACTACGCGCAGTGCCGGAACTTTCACAAGCTGGCGCACGCGTACTACGTCATGGAGAACTTCGAGATGCTGGTGCAGCTGATCAAGATGGTGGAGCACGACCGAGAGCTGCTGATCGAGATCGCGAATATGTTGCTGACGGTAGGGCTCGCGGAGGAGGCTGCGCAGGCGTTCCTCGCCGCGAATATGCCGCGGATGGCGATGATGGGGTGCATTTCCTTGAACCTGTGGGACACCGCCATTTCCCTAGCGGAGGAGCACCACCTGGATGACGTGCAGCAGCTACTGCAGAAGTACGCGAAGTACCTCATCCGGAAGGACAAGCTGCCGGAGGCAATCGAGCTGTACCGGAAGGCGGGAGAGCACGACGAGGCAGCGAAGCTGCTGGGGCAGCTCGGGGCGATCGCGGCGGCGACGGACCCGCTCAAGGCGAAGAAGTTCTACGTCCTGTCTGCGCTGGAGGTGGAGAAGTACCGTCAGCGGAAGCTGGCGCTGAACAAGGACGGGACGCAGGCGGTGGAGGCGCTGCTGCACGCGGATTACAAGGCTACGGCGCCGGACCGTCTGCTGGACACGGCGTGGCGGGGGGCGGAGGCGTACCACTTTTTTCTCATGTGCCAACGCCACATTCTGCAGAAGAACCTGGAGGCCGCGACGGTGGTGGCGGTGCGGCTGATGGAATACGACGACGTGATTGCGCCAGTGGACACGTACTGCCTGATCGCCCTGACGGCGTACCTCGCAGGGAACTTTGGGCTGTGCAGCAAAGCCTTTACGCGGCTCGAGGCGGCGGAGCAGGTGGACGAAAGAGGCGGTGCGGGTGGGCAGCTGGAGCTGATGGACTTCACGATGGACCTCGACGTGACGAGCAAGACGCGGGGTAGCGGGGGCGACCTGGGCGGGTCGCTGATGATGACGGGCGGGGGTGGTGGTGGCGGGAGCGTGCTGTCCGGGACAACGGCGGGGGGGTTCAGCGGCGGGGGATCGATGCTCTCTGGAATGACGCTGCAGCTGACGAACCCGGCAAAAGGGGCGGCGGCGGCCAATGCGGCAGCCCTGACGTACCCCACGGTGTCGATCAACGACCACCCCACTCGGTTTGCGGACCTGGCGGTGAAGCTGTTTACGACGCACACGCCGCTGGACCACACGGTGGACTCTGTGCCGTGCGGGAACTGCAACGCGTACAACAAGGAGTGGGCGCAGACGTGCATCAAGTGCGGGGAGAAGTTCGGCACGTGCTTGATTACGGGCCGCTGCATCCCGCACATTGCGGACTCGTGGGAGTGCGCGGTGTGCCGGCACCACGCCTTGGAGCTGGAGATCGAAAAGCACTTGAACTGCCCCCTGTGCCACACACCGATCAAGCAGCGCCTGCGCCGAGCTATGATGTCATACTAGGGAGGCACTTAGTGGACACACCGGATGGGTCAGCCCTCTTAAATTATGTAGTGATGTGTTTTCCGACATTTATATTTATATAGAGGTGCGCGTGTGGAAGGGTAGAGAAATCTTTGTTTCTTTTTTTTTTTTCGTTTCATGCACCACTTTTTTTATTTTAAAAAAATATATCTATTTTGAACTGTGAAGTTTTTAGTACACCTTTTCGTTATTGAATGAAATCAGCCCGCTTTCAATAACAATTTTAAGGTGGCGTAGTGATGCGTTTTTCGTTTCCTTTGTGTTTCGTTGTTTTTGAAAAGCACTGCCACACGTTTATTCGGATTTTTAACGTGTGTGGCGCGGATAGAAGGTTTCGTTGCTAATATCGTAGCGGTACGTCTATTGATATAGTGGAGCTGTTTTGGTGTGAGCTCAAAAGCGGATTTTGTTTTTTAATGGATTTGGCTACTTTGTTATTAGTTTAACTTTTTGTGTTTCTCGTTTTTTTATTCTATATTTTTGTAGGTTTCGTGCTGGTCGAAAGCTCACGCTAGTCCTTAGTAACCTCTGTTGTTTGGACTGAAACGGAGAGCCGCAGGTTATTGTTTTAAGAAATCAATGTTTCGATTGCGAGGAGCGCTGCTTCAGTTACATCGGGACAATGGCACCAGTGTCTTGTCTGAGAAGGAGCAGTCGGAGTCCCTGCTGATTAGCTACTTTCGTCGGAACCGGCAGAAGAATCGAAAGCCTTCGCTGTTTCGCGCGATGACCGGCTCGCGGCTGCAGAGCTATGTAGTGGCCGGAGGCATTCTTGTGGCGGCGATCGTGATTCTCGGGCCGTGGGTGCTGAACGAGTATCGTGAGATTCTCGGGCTGCACTACACGCCACTGGACCCCAGACACCAGCCGGCGCTCTCGTGCGCCTGGTGGGAGTCCGAATGGCGAAAAATGAACCCAACGTGGCGCCGCGGTGAGAGCGATGCCGGGTTTTACGAAAGCTCCCTCGGCTTCCTGGAAAGCGTGACGGGACGCGAGGTGCACACGGCGGCGGGAATGGAGCGAACGCGGCCGGCTCCGTCGCGGTCCTCACCGGAGCCGCCGAGCGCCTTGGTCCCGCTCTGCGGCGATACCCCCATGCTCGGGGTGCTGGCCCTCAAGGGCTACTTGGTGGACGGGGTCGATGCGAGCTCCACCGGCATACGCGCTGCGGTGGAGCGGACGGAGCGAATGCTTCCCCCAGCGTATTACAACCGGCGGGTGAGGCTGCATTGGTCGGACATCTTCTCGCCAGAGCTGTGGCAGGGACACTCGGGTGAACCGCCGCCGCTGCAGCGTCTCGAGGGCTCAAAGCACAGCGGTCCCCCGATGTACGACCTGATTTATGAACGCCAGGGCTTTACGTCGATTCCAAAGTCTCAACGGCCGGACTACGCCCATTTACTGTCGCAGGCGCTGAAGCCAGATGGAATTATGTATGTCGAGGGCATCTTTCGTACGGGCCGCGTGGCGAACAACAAACACGCTGGCCCGCCGTTTGGACTCTCACGAAAAGAGCTCAAGGAACTCTTCCCTGACAACCATCCGAACAAGTTTCACGTGGTGTGTGAGGAGAAGTTCGATGCCCTGATAAAGCTCAGTCGCGAGGACCGTGTCCTGCAACGCGTACCGAAAGAGCTGTATGTCACCCCATTTCACTGCGCCGTCTTTCGCGATGCAGCCGTTAATGTGGAGCGACTCGCCGCACTTCGTGCGGAGAAAGCAAAAGAGACGAGGGAGGAGCCGGCGGCGAAGGAAATGCTGCACTTTTGAAAAATAAAAAATAGATACGACACCGGTGATCGTGAGAAAAAGAAGTCGACAGTGCTGTCGACCGACACTAAATGAAAGAAAATAGAGTGTTTCTGCCTTATTCGGCCATGGTTAGCCTCCTTCATCGTTCAGTGTACCTCACATCCGCACAAACTACCGGCGGATGCGTAGTATGCAGCTATTCGATAGGCTGTTGTTGTGGTTTGTGGTTGCTGGTGTGAAGAAAGCACCTTAAAATCACTTTTTTTTTTTTTCGGACTCTTTCTGACATCTCTTTGTATTATTTTGAAGCGTCCTCTCATTTTGACACTTTTTATCTAGAAAGCTCGTCGTTGACATTATTCATTCCGTAAGCATCACACTTCCTTCATGTCCGCACCGCCAACGAGTGAACCGGACGCCTCCGCAGGACAGGAGAGCAGGAGCGGAAAGCCGGGCGGGGTCCTCCAGTCGGCTCGCCAGCGCATGCGCCAGCTGCGTGAGCTCGAGGAGCAGCGCCGCTACGGTCTCGCCCCGTTGGCGGTCGACGAGGAGGCCTCACGGCGCCTCAATAAGACGGTGGAGATCAGCCCGAACGTTCCCGGCAGCATGACGCAGGCCCCATGGTTTTATGGAATCTCCGGTCCAACACTGGAGCACCAGCGCGTGGATCCGAACAGTCGGATTGGCAAGAGGGCGGCCGATCGGCACTCCGCTGCGTTGAAGGGGAAAGAAGACGCGCCGGCGTCTGCTCTGCGGAAGAGCCCCTCTTCGGCTTCCTTGCCGCTGGCAAAGCCGAACGGCTTCGTCCCCGGCGCGTGCCACAACTGCGGATCCCTGAAGCATCAAACCGCGCAGTGCTACTATCCCAAGCGGAAGATACCTGCCAAGTACTCTGGGCAGATGACTGCCAAGCCGCTGCCCTCCCGTCTCACGGCTGCCTCGGGCACTCCGCAGGTGGTAGACGAGGCGAGTTCTGCGGTGGAGGAGGCAGAAGGGCTTAGTGCACCACTCCCGCAGAAGCGGAAGATGGAACTCTTCTCGACTACCTCTGTGCAGCACGGTGGTGTGGAAATCAAGCCGGTGCCGAAATACCTTCGAAATATGGACGCTATGCTTCAGGGGCAAGTCTTCTTCGATGCCCGCACGGGTAGCATGCGTGGCAATCCGAATGCAGCTGTTACGGCAGAGGGGGACAACAGCGTTGCCACGTTACCGCTGAAGACGTATGAGGGAGATCTAGCCAACTACCAGACGGAAGATTACTACGCTGCAGTGGACCAGCAGTACCGGTTCATGACGGGCACCAGCCAGAGCTTTGTCGACTTTGAGTACGACGTGGCAAAGCGGCTGCTCTCCAAGATTCGCGACCAGCTCGTTCGTCAGGAGGACGGTGAGGAGGAGGAAGAAGAAGCGCTCCATCCGGACGAAACAGCCGGTGTGGAGGACGTCGGCGACATCCGACCGGAAACATTTCAAGCCGTTGCCGCAGCCTTGGGCATTCCTTTCCCGCTCTCCGAGGCGTTCCTCTCCAGACTTCCGGCACACTTCCGCCACCCCGTGCTCCGAAGTGCGGCCACCGAGGATACGGCAGGCGTGGAGAGCACCGCCACCACACGCCCCGTGTCCTCGGCTTCCCGTGCCGTGCAGGGCGCTGCGTACGTTGATGTGGTGCGAAGCTTTCTGGAGGCGACCAGCAACGATCGTGGTGGGAAAGCAGAGCCTCGGCACCGGAGTGCGTACGGCAGCTACTACGACACCGCAACGTCACGGTGGGGCTACAAGTGCTGCTATCAACTGGAGAAGGAGAGCGCGTGCACCTCGTCGTTGAATGTCTGAGAGGAACTCTCGAGTGAAACAACTTCTCTCTGGGTGTGTGTATCATACGAGGGAGGAGTCTCCAACTGGAACCCAGTGACCTATGGACCGATTTAAAGCAGAAAAATGGTGGTGTTAGTTCTCTGAGCTGTATTACTTTGATGGATCACTCTATTCACATTAAATGCATACCCCTTGTCTTCTGCTGTTCATTTTACATTATTTTGTTTTGCTTTCCTATTGCTTCGCTTTGAAGTTAAACTGATACAGATTGGAACCCTGAATTATTCGCTGCGTGACAATCGGAAAAGGCTTTGGATTGCCGTCTTCTGAACGGATCTGCTCCGCTCCACGCAGGGTTGAGTCTACCCCAGCTTCTCATTTCAGTTTTGATCTCCTTTTCCTGTTCATCGAATGAGAGTGGGATGCTCTTTTCAGCGAGTGACACCGCTGCGGTGGTGCCGGCAGTTCCATTTCACCTTCCACAGGCAGCAGCAGCAGCACTTCCCGGCGGATCAGCTGGCCGCGACTCCGCGTTCTGAGTTGGACGCGCTGCTGCCCGGCTTCACCTCTCTCCTTCAGTCTTTGCTGGCTGCAGCACAGCCGTATCAAACGTTATTCGGCCCAGGGCTGCACTTGTACTTGGACCCTGCCCAACGTCACCGGGCTACCGCAGTGCCACAGCTTGACGAGGCGACGAATGCGGATCCCACTCGCCCGCACGTGGGAAGGGAACGCGTTCCTTTGCACGCCGTTCCCTTCATACCGTACCTCCCCCCGCCTCCCAGCGGTGTGTTGAAGCAGGCGCCTTCGCCTGGAGAGCTGGGAAACCTATGGTCATTAGCTGCTGCGGCAGCGTCCCTCTCCGCGTTCTACAGCCACTTTGCGCTGTGCTGTTTAGCCTCGTTCGCCACAGAAGCCACCCAAACCGTTTTGCACAGTCACGTGAAGCAGCTGTCAAAACCAATGCCGGATTTCTGGAGACAAGTCGGAACGCTCAACACGTTTTCCGGAACCAACTATTACCCGCGTACGGCCCACCAGACACCCGTTCTCGTGCCCCACCCCAATACCGCTGCTGTGGAGGTTTCCAAAACGTCTCATCGACTCGAGCACGACATCCGTGTCACCCTCTACAAGCAGCGAGCCAAGCGCGAAGGGGAGAGCAGCAGTGGTCCCGCAGCGCATCCGGCCGGTGCTTCGACGCTGGTGCAGAACACTCTGACAGCCGCCTCGGCAGCGACGTGGTCCACTCCGTCGTTGGGCGCTGCGAGCGGCATCGGCGCTTCACCGCACTACGAGGTTTTGTCCACTTGGATCCTCACAGGACCAAAAGGGAAGGGGTATGTGGAGGAGTCGCCCGTGACGTCCTCGTTGCCTGCGACAATGCCCGTGTCACACTTCTTGAAGCAACAACACGCGAGTAGGCGAGAGAGCGAAACAGGCAAGATATCTCCGCAGGCGTGGCGAAGGGCCTTGCGAGCGCGTGAGGCGGCTCTGCTGAACTGCTTCGCTGTCTCCCGTTCGGAGGAATCTTCATCACGTCGCCTGGAGGTGGAGTGGCTGCGAGGGGTCGATACGTGTCTGGAAGGCGGGCTGTTGCCGATGGAGGCACACCGCGGTGAGGAAACAACCGAGGCATCAACGTCGCGCTCCGTATTTCTGCGATGTCTGCCCAGTGGGGGATTTGAGGCCACAGGCGGGTATGCGTCGCCGGACGGGTCCGAAGTCGGTCCCGAAGACGTCGTTCCTCCGTGGGTGCTGCTGTCCACGCTGTCGGAGATGTGCCACGTGCTGGACTGGGAGGGGCATCTGCCGCTTCGAAGCCGTCACCCCAAGTCTCGATACCTGTGGTGGCTCAGCGCATTCCAGTATCAGCTGTTAGGGGATATCGCCGTCGGGAAGAGGTTCACAGTGACGTGCGCCGTACCGAAGTACACCTCCCCTTTCCGCGTTGCACCGTGGAAAGGGGAGGTGGGCTTTCCGCCGCCGCGACTACCGCCGTCGCCAGCGGGGGAGGATGCCTGTGTGGCGTTGCGTGCTGAGATCCGACAACACGGATCCGGGACGAACACTGTGGCATTGCGGGGCACATTCTACTTTCATCCAGTGGCCGACGTCACCGCATAAAGAGAAGTGTCTCTCTGCACGTATTAATAGCAATCGTCGTCTTCTTATTGCTGCCTGTCGCCCGCCTCTCTCACTTGTTGAGAAAACGATAAAAAAATATATTAGCCAACAATACCAGCTATGAAACCAAAGGTTCCTACTGAGCTCGCACTTCCATGCTGAGAAAGATAAAATGAAGAAGTTCAATTTCAGGACTCCTTTTTTTACTTTAATTTTTTTTTTTGACTGGCTTTTCTTCTTTTCGTGTAGTGCTGGCACTCCTTACAGTTGAAAATCTGCTCTGTATAACGCTCATATTGCGTCTTTTCTCCTAAACCTCCTCACGGTTGGTGCTACTACTCGTTGTGATATCTTTAATTAGTGACGCCAAAGGTACAAAACGCAAAAGCTTTTCGTTTCTGCACGCCTTTAAGGGTTTGACTCTTTCTTTTCTGGTTCGACTGACAGTTTCCTTAGGTCAGAAGACTCGGTCTCATCGAGAGGGAAGAGCTTCTTTGAACTCTTTTGTTAAACAGAAATTTTATTTTGTTTTCTTGCGACCATTGTAGGCGTTCATTGCTCGCTGCAGCGGAGTAGGGTCTTTAGAAAGGTGTAGACGCAACCACTGCCCGGCAGTCCTTCAACTTTCTCTTGAACAGTGAACAGTGCGCGAAGGTATTCCTCTTATTCTCTCATGGGCGGAAAGAACCGCGGTAAATGGAAGACGTTTTCGCCGTCCTCACCGGACTGCTACAGCAGCCCCAACGAGGACTGGCACGCGGAAGTCACGGCAGAGGAAGCAGCGCTGTTGCTGCAGGGGGGGGATGAACAAGGACAGCCGGCACCCTACCCCAACGCCAACGCTGGACGATCCCTCTTCTCCAGTGCGTCCTACGGAGAGTACCACAGCCCGCAGCAGTACTACACGCACCACAAGCCTCGCCGACACATCGACCCGGGAGTGCTGCGCCGCGGTTTCTTGCTGCTGCACTTCCAGTTTGTACTCCGGAAAGATATTCCAAAAATGCTTCAACAACACTGCGGGAACGCGGAGATGAAAGACATTCCTCCCAACGACTCTAAATTGAATTCCATCGGCCTGCCGCATCCTCGACCAGAGCCGAAAAGCTCCGGTGGCTGCTACCGCGGCATGTCGCAAGGGGAGCGGCGACTTTTAGAAGTGATGCGGTCTTCCGATGCCATGGTACCCTGGGAGGCGGTGCATGCGGTGGTGGTGCGCTCTGCGGTGGACGAGTTCGAGTGCCCTATATGCCTCGAGCCTCCTATCGCACCGCGTATCACCGAATGCGGCCATGTCTTTTGCTTGCCATGCGTGCTGCACCTGCTCCACGAGATTAGAGAGCACCAGCGGCCCAAGACGTGCCCCGTGTGCCTCGCTTCTATCAGCGCTCATGCCTTGAAGCCCGCGCTGCTGCACCCCACGCTGCCGCTGCATGTGGAGGTCCTCCACGAGAGGTCCCATCAGCCCATCAAAAAGAAGGTTCGGTTTGACCTGTTCCGACGCGAGCGGGGCTCCTGCCTTCTGCGGCGGTACGACGACCCTTTTCACGAACTGGCGCAGGCGGCTCGAGAGAGTTTGTGCCCCGCACCGGCGACCCCTTCAACGAGCCCTGCAAAGACCGGGAAGAGCCACCTGAAGGGAAAAGGGGGTGAGGACCAGGTGGATGTGAATCGAACGATCGCCGCGGCGAACCACTCGGTGTCGCTGGAGGGACCGAAATGGGAGCTGGCACTCCCGCGGTGTCTCGAGCCATGGGGCACCCACTGCCGGTACTTGTACAGCACGCTGGAGTTTGAGGAGACGCAGCTGTGCATCGACAGCACCAGCATCTCGGAGCGGCTCGAGGAGCTGCGGACCACCGCGGAGCAGCAGGAAAAGGGGAGCGGAAGCCCGACCCCTGCAGCTGGTGCTTCGGTGGTGAGGCTGGAGGAGGAGTTTCTCCTTGCAGCGCTCGCGGAGGTGACCAAGAAGCCCACTCCGCTCCCCCAGTCGCTAGCGAAGACGTCTCCGATAATGGGAGCCTTGACGCTGCCTCCGCCGTCCAGCTCGACGGCCACCGGGGCTGCGGCGTGGGTGGAGCTGTACGCGGAGGGGCAAGGGCTTCCGTATTTCCTACATATGATCAACATGAAGATGTTGCGCTATGATGCTGCTTTGCGAGGACGTGATACGCTGCCGGACTCCATTTGTGGCCCATTGATGGAGATACAGGCACTGGAGCAGACAGCGGAGACGAGAAAGATCTTCAAGGCCTTCGCCCACGTTCCGATCCATACCACCATTCAGTTGTGCGTGTTGGACTTGAGGGATGAAGTGCTGCCACAGACGATGAAGCATTTTCACGCGCAGCTGGAGTCCATGGCACACCAACGGGCTCAACGGCAGCGTCGGGAAGCGTCGGACAAGTACAAGGATCCAACGGATAAGAGGTGGGAGGAGTACAAGGCGAGGCATCAGCAGTCCGCCGCCGCACTGAACTCACCGAATCCGAACAGTGTTCATGTGCCTCACTCTAGTGTGGCGGCGCCGTCGCTGAACTCCTTCTACGTGCCTTCGACGAGCACCTCACCGGAATTGCACCCCGTCTCGGAGGACCCGTTGTCGCTCCTCTCCACAGCGGGCGGCAGCGTCTCCCGTCCTTTCCCTCCTCTCCTCCTTCCCCCTGCGGGTGCGGCGAGTGAGGGTGACGCTGACCACGGACTGCCGCCGAATCCCCTAGAGACACGGCAGCGGGCGACCAAGACCAGCAACATCCTAGCTGCCTGGCCGCCGGAGGAGGAGGTCCCCAATCCCCACGAGGCACCCGCTGCGGCGGGCGACGGTGCCTGGGGCGGCAACAGCCGGGCTAAGCTCCTCGCGTCGTTCGGGACGCCATGCCCCTCCTCGGATTCGAACACGTGGAGCGGCAAGGTGGGCCGCCCGACCGGCTTCCCGCTCCCCCACACCTCCAGCGCTTCCAGCCCCTCCGCCGACTGGCTCTCCGTCGAGCAGCGCCGTGTGACCGAAGCGCAGGGAAGCGCTCGTGGCCGTCCCGCCGCTGCACCGGTCGGCGACGTCGACGTGCCGGAGACAGTGGAGTCGCGACGGCACAAGAAGACCAACGAGTGGCGTGTGGCGGAGGGGAACACCCAAAAGTCGCGGAAACACAAAAAGTGGAGAAGCTCCAGTTAAAAATGTCTGTCCAGGCGATGTTGTCGGGATGCTTCCGTAGAGGATTTTAGCGCAGACAATCAATAAAAAGACAGACATAAGGAAAGAAAAACGATAAAAGCTGTGGTGACGCCAAACTTCTCATAATTGACTTTTGCGACGCATTGGCGTTGGTCAGACGACGTGACGAGATAAAAGGGATTCTTTGCGGTTTCTAGTTTTGAGCGAGCACTAGAGGCAGTTATTTTGTGAGTGCTGAGTGATTCCATTGTTAGGCATCATTCTTAGGGTATTTTTTTTTCTTTTTTTTCCTCTCTTTTGTCTTCAGTATATATTATTGTTTTATTGTCCTCGACCTGCTGCATTGACGTCTGCCATTTCTGAGGCGGGCACTGGAGCGATGGATCCCCATTGGGAGAGCAGCAGGGCTCCACCGACACTCCTTTCTATCCAGAGGGCCAGCAACGCCTTCGCGAGGTCTCTGCAGGGGCCCTCCAGCAGTGCACAGACGTCTAGCGTGGCGGGGGAGTCGTCTGCGTTGCGGTCTGGACAAGACGATCTCCGGCGCAAGGTTCAAGAGACGTACCGCATGTACCGGCCACAGGAATTCTCTGCTCCGGTTGAGAGGAGCGGCAGCGCGCGGCCCAGCAACGAATGCTTCTCGCTCTCGAATGGTGTGGCTGCGGGGGTCAGCGGAGAGCCACTGGCGGGTCGTTTAGAAAAAAGGGACACAAGCGCCGATTCCCCGGATGCGGTGTCGTCGCTGCACGGGGAAGGCGGGAACGCGTCTGGGGTTCCGCCGTCCGACCTACCACCAGGCGTGCTGGAGATCCAAAGCGCCCACCGCCTGCTGCACCGCTATCGCATGGATAACGATCGCCTGCGCAGTCAACTCGCTGCGGCGGATTTACGGCAGCAGTGGCTCACGCAGCGGATGGAGCACCTGATACGCACGACCCGTCCGCTCATTGGCGAAAGTCAGAAAACGGAGGCTGCAGAGCACTCGGCTCCAGCCGAAGAACATCGGCGGTATATTCACTCGCTGGAGGCTCAAGTATCAGAGCTTACCGGAAGACTTCGAGCGTTCGAAGAGCAGCATCGTCGCGAGCAACAAACTTCGGCAGCCGAGGATGATATGGAAACGCTGGAAGGGAATAGCAGTGAGAAGGAGGAGTCGCTGACCACCACTGAAGCGCTTAGAGCCTGCTGGGGTCTCTCGAGCTACCTCGTCAAGGTCTTCAATGCGGTGCTTCACATTCGCTCCACTCCTCATCGCTTGACTGCGGACTCGATTGACCCGGAGGCCAGCGGGGCTCCACAACGCGACTCGCTGTGTCCGCACCCTGTGGCGTACTGCACGGATCTCTGTCTGCGGGCTGCACTCCGTGGGAGTCAGCTCGAGCAACATCACGCCGCACTCCGCGCTGCTTCTCCACCGCTTTCCGTGGTAGCGAACGCTGTGCTGGAAGAGCTGGCGTATTGCGAACGCTTAGCCGTGCAACTTGCCGGCGGGTTGCTGGCCACCCACCGGTCCAGCCCGTTCGTCGAGGAGCCCATCGATCTGTCAAACGCCATCGTCGACCGGCCAGTGCAGCCATCCTTCTCCCGCAGTTCGGGCTCGGACTCCTCACGGCAGTCCGCCTCGTCGTCGTTGTTGTCGGCCGCGGATTCCGCAGAGAGGGGCCGACGCACTGCTGCAGTATCGACACCGGTCCAGGCCATGGCCATCCCCAACGGCACCAGCGTGGCGCCACCGGCTGTCATAGCGCCGCAGTTGAGGAGGTCCACGCCGGCCGTACGATCGAAGCCGTTAAATGGCCGGGAGCGTCAGACGCGCGATGGGGTGCGTCTTGAGAGGGAAGACTGTGCGGTTCAGTGAAGTTTTTTGGACGTGTCCTCGAAAGACGTCGATCCTTAAAGATGTTTTGGTTTGCACAGAAGATTGACCTTTTTTTCTCTCCTTTCTACTGATACTCATAATAAATATATCTACTGATGCGGAGAGCGATGTCCGGCTTCCCCTATTCTTTAATGCTTCTTCTTCATGCAGTGACTTTCTTCGTTTTTTTTTTCTCTTTAGTAGTAACGTTGACTTCAGTGATCCACTCCTCCTTATTGCTTTGTCTCCTTTATTTCGCTCGAGGATAGCAGATAGACTTTAATCCTCCATGGCGCACTCCCCTTCTCCCACGGCGTGTGGATACCCACTGGCGTTCCATGATTTGTCCTCTGAGGTCGTTCAAAACATGCCGCCCAGCGAGGCGCTGCTGAAGCACCTGGAGAATGCGCAGCTGGCACACCGTGTATGTGTGGCGCGGGCCTTGAAGCCCTCGCTGCATCCAGCGCTCGTCAAGGACGATGCAGAGTCGCAGAATCCGGTTGATCTCTGCGCGCTGACGTGGGGAGAAGTCGTGCAGCGCTACCGGCAGTGGTCGGAGTACCGACCGCCCTTTCCCAACAAGGAGTCGACGTCCCGCTGGCACAAGTTCTGGACTGCGAAGCGACAGGCCAAGGCGGATGCGGCAGCGCAGTAGAAGAAGAAAATGTTTTGGAGAAGACCGAAGGTAGTAAAAAAAAAAAACACTTGCAGGACAGATCGCCTTTTGAACTCATGAAAGAGGGAAAAAAAAAAGAAAGAACAGTGACGAGCCATTAGCGAACTAGTAGAGGAAAACATATATTGTATAAACTAAACAAACAAAAAAAACACGTCACTGAAACACGATTGTGACACTCCAAACCTTGTTATTAAGTGCAATGTGGTGCTGGAGGGTCTCAAGTCCTGTCAAATGTCTGTTCTGTCAACAAACATGGAGATGTTTTAAGAGAAATGGCTGTTTCATAGCTCTTTATGTGCTGTCGTAGTATAGCAGTTTCTAGCACTACAAATTGGCTTTTTTTCTTTGTGTTTCTTTCTTTTTTTGTCACTCGTTCGTTTCCTCATAAAATGTTCGTCAGAGCCGTGACGTTTATTGTTGGTGGCTCCGAGCATATATTATTTATAACTTTAGTTGTACTCGTGTATATTCTCTAGTGTACGCTGTATATTATTTCTGAGATTTCTATTTCAGCGTATATATTGTATATTATATTTTCGCGCACCTTAAACTTTTACTGCAGTTTTTTATGGCCATCACGTCATTTTCGTGTACTTTCTCTCTCGCTCGTGTACTTCCCTCTCTTACGGAAACGCTGTAGCAGACACAGAAAACGGCTTCACTGCTGGTAGTATTAAGGGAGTCCACTTCGTCGCTTTGGTGTCGTGATGAGTGGGATCGGCTCCAACCACAAGGACAACACGCATTCGAGTAGTGATGAAATCCGTGGTCCGCCACCCCTTCGGGCGACGGAGGCGTCTACTGGCGTGGCGCCACCCGCCCTGCCGTCCGCCTCAGCGAAGCACGACAGCATGAGCCGTAGCCATGAGACCTTCGGTGGACTGAAGGGGCCCTTCTCGTACTTCACTTCTGTGTCTTCTCCCAGCTCAGGCCAGGTGACAGCTGCCTCTCACCTCCAGAAGGATAATATCCTCTCTCCCCTAGGGGTGCCCCTCTCCAAGTCCCGCTACTCGGCCAGTGCGTCCACGCCCACTGTTGGCGCAGGAGGGAACTCCTCTTCTCTGTCCAGTCGACAAACCCACCTCGTCCCCCATCGAACCACGAGCCCCAAAGCCACCCAGTACAGCCCCGTTCTGAAGTCCTCCCAGCTTCTTCCCGACAGCCATGGACTCGCGAACACCGAGGGGCTGACCAGCACGGACGACACGCTGGAGAGGAGAGAGGAGCACCCGCCGCACTCCCGTGAGAATGCTTCCGCTGGTGACCCCAAGAGTCGTCAACACGCCTCCTTGCTACAGACCCCGAGTCCCCCGCAGCACAGCTTTCTAGAGGCTCCTCAGGAGTCGTACAAAGTGCGATCGGCAACCAGGGAGAGGGTGCACCCCCTCTTGTTGCACAAGGAAAAGGTCCTGCAGCAGAGCTCACCGCTGCCGCCTCCACCGCAGCGACTGAAGGATGGGGGCCTCACTCAACTACCGGTGGATACTCCAGTCCCGCTACAGAGCTCACCCGCGGCCGTTTCCCCGAGGTCGCCCGAGGAGAGGGGTATTCTCATGAGGGACATCTTCGGCGAGCAGCGCGCCAGTTCTCCGATTGCGCAGAGCCGCTGGGGAGGACGACAGCGCGGGGTTTCCTTCACCGGGGAGGCGAAGGTCGCGGATTCCGATCCGGACTCCGAGAACCGTTGCATCGAGCAGTGCCTCGGACAGCAGTTCTCCATCGTATCGCCACAGATTAGTTTTGAGGAGCGTGTCCAGTGCGAGCCGGCGTTCACGGAGTATGAAACGTCTCCAGACATGGAACAAAGCAGCTCCAAACGTCGCTGGATCAAGACACGCAACTTGTCGTTGCCAGCAACGCTATTTTTTGAGCTGGGCCTTGTCTACACACTCGGATTTCTGTGGTGTCTGGGAACGCTCATCTGTTGCTTAGTTCGCATTCGAGAGGTTCGCAAGAATTATTTAGAAAAAATTGAATCGGATGTTGTTGCGGAGGAGGTCTCGTCAATGGTGGACCCCAGCTTGGTAGTGATCACCGTGTGCTGTGCGTGTGTCTTTCTCTATGGAATAATGGGGGCGTTTCTGGTGTATTACATTCAAAGGAATATCAAGATGGCAAAGCTCAAGTTGGAGGAGTTAATTCATTTCTTTGAGATGGTGAGCGCGTGGGACCTGGAGCACGCTCCGCTGTATGTCAGTGACCCCAAACTGTTTATGCGCCTCTTCCCTGGTACGGCGGAGACGTACACCCTCATGTTGTACTCCAAGTGCGAACTCGAACAGTCAGCCGAGGTAGAGCTCTCGCTGGCCAACATGCGGCTGAGAACGTACAAGAATCGCCTTTGTATGGAGAGTGCCCCAGTAATGAGCCCTACGCACCGAATGCCTCTCGTGAAGCAGCCGCAGTTTGATGTAGCGCCGACGGAAGAAATCAAGGACTCGGCGCAGGCGAGGCTAGTCCGAGGCAATTCCCTAATTCATCACGTTTCGTCCCAACTTCAGACCTTATCGATAGACACCGATCCGAATCAGAAAGGCACCCATGCAAACCACAACCATCAAGCGCCACACACTCACAGTTCCTTTGGCGAGCGTCCGCCGCTGACGGGCACGTCGCTCATTCTGGCGCGCAGCAGCACGAGCAATCCGAACCCGTTCACTCGCTCTGGTGTTTCGTCTGGGCGGAGGAGTACAGGGAACTTGGTGCCCAACACCAGCGGAGGAGCGTTTGAGACGTGGGATGACAACAACAGCAATCTACTTCTCATGCTAGGCGACGTCTCTAGTCTCAATGCCGATCCGCTTGGCCCTCGAACTCCTTTGAACGCAGTGGTGTCGCCCCGCTATTCCTTTCTCAGTCGTAACGGTCTGCCGGCGGTTCTGCGGGGGAGCAGTCACGGTGCCCCTATTACTCCGAGTGGCTCTCGCCCTACGCCAACCATAGACGGCTCGACAAAAGCCTGTCTGCTGGACGAGCACGGCTCACCCAAGTTTACGATTGTGACGAACTCTCCTTCCTCTTTGGGCAATGAAAGTGTGCTTAGCATGAACAGGAACTATCAGAATGTCATCAACCAAAGCGGGGACGACTTCAGTTTGATTACTGCTCCGGGCGGTGTGTTTTATCCCACTGGCAGTAGCTCCGGCACCCGCGGAGCTCCCCTGGCCCTAGGGTCGACTGTGACAAAAGAGGGCTTCATTGTGCCAGGCAAGAATGCTATTATCAAGGCGTATCGCAAGCAGCAGCCTCTGGGGTTGCGGGATTGCACGATTTTGATCGCGTCGTTCTCGGGTTTCTTCGACGCCATGTGGTTTGATCAGAACTACACTCGTAATATTTCCAATTTGTTTCTGTCCACCATGACGGATTTAGGTCATCATTACGGTGGCTTAACCATTGTGAACCGCCCAGACCGCATCATGATTATTTGGAACACGAAGGCGCTCCCACGGCCGGAGGACCATCGGGAGGTGGCGATCGCGTGTGGTCGAGAGCTGAGCGCTGCGCTGCGGGAGATGCGGTCCAACAAGAAGGAGAAGGATCCAATGGAGGGTTTCTTCCCAGTACTTCTGACCTTTTCCGGGAACTTTTTGGTCGGAACGATCGGCGAGACGCAACTGCAGCTCCGTTTGGTGGTGTTTGGCCGTCTGCTGCAGATCGCAAGCTCAACCATTACGCTGCTGCACGTTCTTCGCCAGGCACGTGGTGAGGCGGGCGGTGGTTGGACTACGGAGAAGGCACAGCAGGAATCCACCTGCCTGATGCTGGTTTGGATGGGAAACGAGCCCCCGCCCACCCGTGCCTATGTGCCTTTCGACTTGATCCAGGGCGATGACCCGCAAGAGCGCTACGTCTTGCACGCCGTGTGGGGAGCGGACGACGTGCCGGACTACATGTTGAGGGGCATGGAGTGGTGCCGAAAGGGATTCTACGCCTTCACCACCGGTGAGCACGAAGAAGCGTTTCAATATTTTGTGAAGGCGCATCAGAGTTACCCGGGGAATCCGCTGGTTACGAGGTTGAGGCAATTGGCGCAGTACTTCGCACTCGAGCGCGGACCGCCGTACAGCCGTCGCACCCCTCACTGGACTGTCTATGGCTCCGAAGCATCCGACGAAGCGATGAACAACAGCATACGTAGGCGAGAAGAAAATGCTAAATTTGCTGCAAAGGCTGCCGCCATCACCGAAGGTCTGTCTCCCGCCAATCCCATCTTGATGGACAATGGTCCCCTGCCTAACTCTCGACGCGTGGGAGTGCTGGGGGCGTTGCAGCCGGGTTCGGAGGAACAAGAGGAGGGCCCTGAAAAGAGCCGCAGTCTTCACCCCGACCGAGACACGGGACCCATGCTGAATCCTCTCCTCACACCAGGAGATTCCTCTCCCGGGAGCTCTCCCTCGCACCCAGTCAAGAATGCGTTAAAAAGAGAGGGCCCGCTCGCCCTGCCTGCGGAAACGCCGACGCCGAATCGCACATTGGACAGCGGCCAGCTTTCTCTGCGACCTCTTTCCGCTCCAGAGAGCTCTGTACCTGTGGCGGAGAACACCATTGAGGGTGATGCCAATCGGGATTCGGCACTGCCCAGGAGAAGCGACACGTCTTTTGATTCGCAGCTGTGGAAGACATCGGAAAGTCTCGCAGTTAAAATGAACTCTGAAGATCGGAAGGAAACACACCATGCGCCTCGTCCGAGTGTCTTTAACAGCTTATCCACTTTTGGGCCCAACGCGGTGGAGGTCGTTAACCCTAACCCATTGATTGCATCTCCGCCGTCGAGTCATCTGCACTTAACGGCAGAACCGGACCGGGAGGGGGCCCCGCTGTTCATCGGTACCTCTCCGATGGGCTCCCCCCCCACCCCGAATGAAAGTGGTCCGACGGAGAATTTACTGCCGCTGCGTGGCGTGGAGAACCCCTTTTCCAACTCCATTTCTTCGCTGATGAAAGAGCCACAGCAGTCGAGGACGGGAGAAAACGCGTCCTCCGTCAGCTCTCATGAGTCCGCATCGAAGAAACACGTTCAGTTCGGCTCTCCAGACGACAGGGTGAGAGCGGATGAGGGGAAGGCGACCGTGCTCGCGAATTCCTTCACCAGCAACTCATTCAAAACGGCAGAAATCAGCACTAATTGCAGCAGTGATCCCCTGGGCCGAAAGCCGGAGCTTCTTTGTCGCACAAGATCGCTCGTGCCAAACAGCAAGCTTATGATTAACAACACGAACAACCTGCTCTCTACTACTTCGGGCGCAGACTCCCATAGCCGTTCGAACAGCGTGCATCGAAAGTCCTATTTTTTGGCCAATCCTTTGTCTCTCCCTGCACCACAACAGCTGTTAAGCACTGCTGAAAGCGAAGCGGCGGGGGCAGGTGGCTCCGCTGCTGTGGCGGAGGCGAAGGCTCTGTCGATAGATATCACAGATCGACAAGGGCTCAAATTTCGGCTCTCACATCGTGTCCTTGGCCGCGGCGCCAGCGGTGAAGTTCGTCTGGGACTCTCCCACATGGGTGCGCTCGTGGCGGTGAAGGTGGTGGAGCTGATGGTATCCCAGACGGAGAGTGAGAAGAAGGAAGAAACAGCACCGGAGAGTGGCGGCGCGGTCTCGGCTCGGGCGAAAGCGATTCAAAAACGGCGAATGCGGAGGAAGGGCATTCCGATGGCGGACAACGTGACGCAGACGATTAACTCTCTCACTTCTGAGATTGAGATGCTGTCTCGGCTTCGGCACAGCTGTATTGTGGGGTATATTGGGGCAGTGGGGGACACGGCACGGCTGATGCTCATCATGGAGTACGCGTCGGGAGGAAGTTTACAGAAGGTTCTCGACCTTTTTACAGATCTCACAGAGGATCAAGCCTTGGGGTACTTAAAAGATGTGCTGCATGGCTTGGTGTACTTACACTCTCAGCAGATTGTGCATCGGGACGTCAAACCAGATAATGTTCTAGTGACGGTGAGTGGCGGGTGCAAACTGATCGATTTCGGCATCAGTAAGCAGATTTCAGCAGCCACACGCGCTGTGAATGTTGATGGAACCCCTTTTTACATGGCTCCTGAAGCCTTTTCTGGGACAGTGACATCCAAATCGGACATTTGGAGCTTTGGAATCATGCTGGCTCAGGTACTCACGCATCGACTGCCGTGGGGGGAACACGCCACACCGATTTCAGTCTCCTGTCAGCTCTGTCGAGACTCCAGCTACCGCCCAGAGCCGCGAGGAGGACCACTCTCACCGGAAGCGGTGGACGTCTTTTTTGCGTGCACACAGAGAGACCCCAACAAGCGGCCCACCGCCAACGCTATTCTGCAGATGACACTGTTTCGCAATGCAGCAACCGGCAGATCACTACCGTCGAACAAGCGACAGAGCCAGACCCAGGCCATCACCACACCAACGAGCAGTCGACCAGGACCACAAGGCCTCCTTGCGAACCGAGGGAGCACTGGAAAAGCCACAGTGCTTCCGCCACTCTCGGCGCTGCACCGCGTTGATTCTGCTCGAAGTGAGATCTCAAGTCTTAATCCGCATTAGAACCCCCCGTTCACGCACTGTATTTAATGAAGATTCTTCTGCGCTGTAGATCTTAACTCTAGCCGATACAGACAGGTGTCTTACTGTCAGCTGGTGCTGCATTTTTCATTTTGATGTTTCCTAATTTCTCACTTCCGTAGTAGAGAACCCGATCTCAAGAAAGCTTATTACCCTTGGCAAGATCTGCTCTCTTTTTTTAAAATAAAAATTTCCCTGATTAGTCTTTCGTATGCGCTCAACTACAGCTATTCCGCTGGTTTTTCTTGCAGTTGCTGCAAGAAATGAATGCAGCTGATCATTGAAACGAACCTACTAGTCATTGTGAAAGCGCTTTTGATTATTTATATTCATTTTTGTTTGTCTATCCTTTACATCTCTTTATTTCTGTGTGCAAGACTCCAGTATTAGCAATTATAGTTCTTTTTCTTGCGCACTACTCGGAGGTGAGGCGCTGACAATCAACGAGTCGCGTAACGGGAATGAACCGTCGAGAGGAATTGAGAGCGGCTCGGGAAGCTCGCCGCAGAGCCGCAGGAGGGCCAAGTGACACCGCAGAAGTCCCAGTCGCTGGCCGTGCATTCGTGGCTCCTGAAATGGGAACAAGGGAGAACGCCGCGGCGGGTCAACGAGCCCCCCGTGCAGCGGATCAAACTACCGCTCCTTCACCGGCCGCTACAGTGGACGGGGATCTCGAACGTCTCCAGAAGAAGTCGGAAGCCCAGGCGGCGGAGAGGGGTAGCACGCCAACGAGCTCCGTGCCACAGGATCTGGTCCTGGACAATACAAAGCGCCTGGCGCAGCGCATTCAGGAGAAGCGAAACGCACGAGATCGTGCGGGCCAACGGCTGTCAGCGCGAGAAGCGGAAATTCGTCGGACCTATGCTCCGGACATTGTGCAGCAGGTCGACGAGTATCGACAGCAGCAGTCGTCCAATGGTCCGGTCAGCCGCCCGGCGCAGGGAACAAGCGAGTCCTTTTCTCGAGACAGATGGATCGCCTCGCTTATTTCACATTCAAAGTCGAACTTTTTAAAAGTTGATGAGCAGCTGAGCCAAGAACGACAAGTGGCGGTGCAACAGCTTCATTCGTCCGTGTTCTCCCATGCTACAGATTTCATGCTACTCTTTCGTGAAGTGGAGCAAGCTTCCTCCCTTGTGGAGTCCCTCAAGAACGTCGTGCAAACTACCAAAGGACTCATATCGAGCGTAGGGCGATTCTCACTGCTTTCTGTGATGGAGGACGCAGGTGGCGGTAGCGCATCGACCTCCGCCACCGCACGGAAGAAGTCGAGCTGGCGCTACCCTCGTTACCAGGGGCTGGGGTGGGGGCCGAGCTCGCACTCCTTGACTGAGCTGGAGGATCGTGGCGATGGGGGTGGCGGAGAGGACGGGCTCGACGTAGGGGAGCTTGTGCGCCCATCGCTTATTACCAGGCGATTGTACCAAGACACCGCCGTGGGGAGTTCCTCTGCTGGAGAGCTCTCCGCTAGTCCACAGCGGACGAGCAGTCCAGGTGCGTTGGTGGGTGTCGGCGTCTCGAGGGCCTCCACACGGTCTCTGAATGTCGACTCGTTTCTGGAGTGGCGACACCGGATCGGGACGGTGGATCTCTCGGCAGACTTCAGCCCCGCCGCGAAACAGAAGAGCAAGCGATCCTTGAAAGATACCGCGAGGTCGGAGTGGCGGAGGGAGACGCACGCCATCCGTCTCTTCTCTTTAGTGCTCCGGGAGGAGTTCGAGCAGCTGCTGGCGGAGCGCCGGTATCAGGACGGCGGAGTTGTGCTCCGAGACATGCGCTCAGAGGCGCTGAAGAAGCACAGCTTACCGCTGCTGCTGCAGCTGGAGTCCGCGCTAGTGAATGCCACACTGGGCAATCTGCAGAGTATGCCTCCCTCTCCCATGTATGTGGAAAGTTTGCATGTACCGCTGCTGCAACTCCTCCTGAGTTTTGGACGGCATCGCATAGGGTCTGTGGCGTACTTGGAGCTCCAAACTCAGCGAATGGAACGTGATTTGCGTGGGCTTCAGTCGCATCTCGACCCGAAATATGCCACTTTAACGCTGATGGACTACTTGGTAAGGTCTATGAAAGACACCCTCGACCGCCAGCGCACGCTTCATCTTCCGCTGGAGTCTTTCCAGGCTGTTCAGCGTCAGGGCTTAGCGGAAAATTCTAGTTTCGGTCTGGCTGGAGCGTCGGTTGCCCAGTGGCCTGCTGCGGGGTCGGCCAAGAAGAAGTCCTTGCGGAAAGAATCAGCGGAAGCCAGGCCCCCGGAGCTTCTTCCGCTCCATGCAGCGGCACTGCTCTTTGTGCGAGACAGCATTGATCGGTATGCGGATCAAATATTAAATTGCTGTGTGCTCTCGCAGTCCACAGAAGCAGACGGAGCGATCGAGCCTACAAGACTTCGTCGGGCTGTATCAGCTACAGTGGAGATCCTTGCAGTGCTGCGTTCCACTGCGGAAACGCACCGAATTTTTGCTGGCTGCGATGCATTGGCACTGCGATCGCTAACGAGCAACATTGTGCGACTTCAGAAAGAGTTTTCTTCTCGAACAAGAGTACGGCTCAGCTTCATTGCGCACTCGACTATCTCTCAAGGTATTGGTGACGTTGTGTACTTGCAGCAGCAGCTGGTTCAGCCGCCAGCGAAGGCTGGAGACTACTACTTTTACTGCCCCTCCGAGTGTGAAGATGCCGCCCGCTGCGGTACACTCTGCGGCCAGGAGGTGTGGAAGCGTCTGCGACATCTCCCGCCGTGCTCCTGTGTGGCTCTACTCGGCCTGCTGCTCTCCCCCGCCTCGTGCTATTTATTCGACAGGGATTGGCTTCAAACATTCGGACGGCGCTGGTGGCTGAAGGGGCGTGCAGCGTACTACTGTGCGGAAGGCGCGACGGAGCCGTCTGCGCACGAGCCGTACAATAACCGCAACACACTCCTCTCCAGTGAGATCTTCTCCTTTCTGCGCTACACCAACAGCCCCACGCCGGTGTTGTCTCAGGTACTGGAGGCGGTGCTGCACTTCACGGCCGCTACGACCGGAAGTACGCAGCTACCGCAACGTCCCCTGAGTGCCCCACGCCACAACCGTACGCCGGACAAGGACCAGGAGAGCGTAGCGGACCCATCGCAGCTCAATTATCAAGGGTTGCACCAAGTCGGAAGCGACCGCACGGCACAGAATGTAGAAGTTCTTCAGTTTGAGCAGCAGAGGCACGCCGCTGAGAGTGTGCTCCGCAGCTCTTTGGTGGCGGATGCGTTGGACTCCAATGTGACTTCATTGCTTATAGGACATTTGGATAACCTACGGACGGCACGCCGAATGCTGCTGCAGTTTTTGTGCTCGCCTACTTATCGCACATTTCACACTCAGCAGCGATTGAGTCATCGAGAGGTAGCAGCTTCCTCTTCCGATGGGGCCCGGGTGCAAAGGCGCCGCCCCTCTCTCGCTGTGCTCGCAGAGGAAGAGGACGAGGAGGAGGTGCAGGGTTATTCTGAGAGTGCGCTGCGGCAGAGAACAGGTCCGCTACTGAGCCACGACAGTCGTCCTGGGAACGTCGACTCCGCCCATCGACAACGCATGTTATCGGCGCTTCTTCCTGGCCCACAGCCTCTCTTCACTAACTTTACCTCTTCTCCGGCGTGGGTGTTCGACACTTTCATGGCCCTTCTCACCGATGCCATCGCTGTGGCCGTGATGGGTCTCTACGGGAGTGCGGGCGGGTTCGCCATGCTTCTTGGCGACACCGCCTTTGCCTTTCGGACGAAGTATCTGCACCGCCTGTCCGGAATATTGCCGAGCATAGTGCAGGGATGGCTGACGTGTGCTTTGGCGCTGGGACGCAGTGTACGAGATGGGGTCAAAGCGATCACCTTGTGCGAGAGCTCCGTAAAAGACAATCCCTGTGCGACGCCACAAGACGGGTACAGTCGTGAGCCGGCAAGGACCTTCGAAGCACATCCCAAGCGTCGAGATGATCCTCTTCACCGCTATACCGACATCATCTTTTCGGTGGGCAGCGAGCAGAAGGTGCTTCGCGGAGTGATCACTGATCTGCTGGGTGAGGGCTACCGTACACCGTCGGATTACGTGCTGCACCACCATCTCCCGTTTCCTGTGACACGCCCATCCGTCCGTGCACTGTTCCCCACTAAACAGAGCACCGCACAGGAGGAGGAGGCGCTGCGAGGCCGGATGCTGTCTGGCACTTCCGACAGCAACAGCTTTGCCCGGGCGTCTCGACCCTTCCAAACCACCCCAGAGGCTTCCATAGTGCGCCATGCGGGAGTGTGGGTAGTGCGGCGACATCTCTCCCGCTACCCGCTGTTCCCCATCGGAAACACCTCCGCTGCCATTCTCGTGGATGACGAACTCTTCCTGCTCCACTGGGCCACGCAGACAACGCTGCACTTACTCACCATGTTTCAAGAACGGCTGCTCATCCCTTCGTATGTCACCAACAAGCGCTTCATGGACGCCCAGAAGATCTCGACGAACGCACCACCGTCACCTCTACCCGTTCGTGGGTGTGCGACCCCACAAGAGCCGGAAGGAAAGCTGAGTTTTCTTTCTGGCGGCGGTGGGGGGCAGTACGGCGCGGCCGTCGCTTCCCTGCAGTTTATTTTGTTTCGCGTTTTTCGTGACGGTATCTGCCGTCCGTCCACGTGGACAGCGGTTTATGGTGGCCACAGTGTGGAGGAGTGGCGGGCAAACGATAAGATTTTAAGGCAGCAGATCTTCTATTTCGCCTTTATGTTGCGGATGTGGTCGCCGCTCTTTGTGGGTGGGCTGGACGTCCCAATAGCGCAGGAAGAGAAATCATGGAAACAAGGTGATCCTGGGTCCCCCAGCAAGCCGGAGAAACTCGCTGGACTGGGTGTTCCGAAGAAGCATTCGACCTCCGCCCCGATTCGTGTCCCAAGTGACATACACACCGATCAGAAGAGTGCGCTAGAGGTGTTGCAGTGGCTGACGTGCCCCGAGTGCCCTGGCACTGGCGGCTCTTCCGCAGCACCAGCAAAACCGAACATTTTCCTAGAGCGTGACGGCAATCCGGACGCCGACCTCTTTGGAATGAATCCGTGGAGTGCACCAAGCTCGCCAAACTCCACCTCCTCACCGCTCCTCGGCTCGCCCTCCTCCTGTGCGGGGGCAGAGCTAGAGGACGACGACGTTTGCTATGCTCCGCCGGTATTGCTGCAGTTAGTGAAGTCATTTTTTGAGCAACTCCAGGAATACCGCGCTGTTCCTGCCATACTCTCCGCGGTGACGCGCCAACGTGTCGATCGCGCAATGCAGACTTTTAATCTGAAAGATTTCATGGATGTCAAACTAGACCCGGATGATGAGTCGGAGGATGACGATGCCGGAGGCGAGGAAAGCAGTGAGGAGGACGAGGAGGAGCTGGACTTGAGCGGAACCATGAGGGAGTCGCGATTGCATGATCATGAGAAGAACTCCAGTGGTCTGCTGGACGACGGCGCACCACTCACATTAGAGCATTTGCGTGAGATGCTTATCACCTACGTATTGCCGTTGCTCTAATCATTTACCTTTTTCATCATTGCGTTTTAGTCGTGCGCTATTTCTTTTCTTTTTCGCAGAAATATATTTTTTTCTTCAGAAATGAGCTGTACATGGTGAAGCCCGCATCCTGGTGAATACTCTTCTCACCCCCAATATCCATTAACCTGTAGATTCCATGGATCCTGCTGGTGTGAAGACACTGTACCATTCTTTTCAATTCTTTTTTTTTTTTGAAATTGTTTACTTTGTTTTAAAAACTGTAGAATTGTTTTATGTAAAGGCGAGCCACTTCCCCTCCTCGTCGGACGTTCTTTTCATACAATGCAACCCTTCTCCATCAGCGGAACAGCGGGGACATCGAGTGCCCCCAGCGGGTTCGCGTGCTCTGGATTCGGTGGCATCAGTGGCGCCGTGGCGAACCCGCCTTCTGCTTCCCTCGCCAGCCCCCCTCCGCCAGTGTGTTGGAACGGCCCCTTATCGAGCAAGCTGCATACTGCACCGCCACCTCGCTCCTCCTCTACCTCTACTGCCTCGAGCGCCCGTGTCGCGGACTCGAGCTTGTCGTATCCCCTCCAGGCTGTGGTGCAGCGCCTCTCTCAGGTCTACTTCTCTGTACTCCAGCAGCGCATCCGTTGCGTGTCGAGTCTGAGCGCCGGCAGCGCTGCGGAGTCCAACTCCTGGCCGTCCGCATTCGATGTGTCGGAAGCCTATCGAGGAGCTGTGCTATCCTTAGCGGAGGAGAAGGCGACGTCGTTCTGGGGCCTCGTGTCCTACCTCCTGTGTTTCTGGGAGGAGCAGCAGGGCCACAGCACGGGAACGCCACTCCGCTCCCTCAACATCAGTCCAACCCTTCATCGATGGTACCGCGAGCATGTGGTGCAGTTTCCGATTGTTTTGGAGCAGCTGAACGCTTTCGATCCGGCAGGTGCGGCAAGTTCTCTTTTCGCTGCGGCGGCATCTCCGCTGGACGCTGGAATGGAGAGGGAGGCCGCTGCGATTCATAGCGATCGACTTGTATTTCTCATCGAGTCCATCACCCATCTCGTCTACTGCGGAGCGCTTGAATTGGCCGCCATGTTATTTGAAAAAGTGCTGCAGTGTTTTCGATGCCATGATGGTTTGGTAGAGGAGACGCAAGGTGCACAACGACACGTGAACGAATCGCTGAAGGTCTTCTTGTCCCCTGAGCTGGAATCTTGCCTTGCCGCAGTGAAGCAATTGCTTCTCACACCCGTGAAGTCACCTTCTGGCGATCCCTTACGACTTCCCTCGGTGGATCCGCCGCAGGAGAGTAGTGAATCACGGTACCCTCAGGATCCCATTGGCCACGGCAATGGCGTTGCGTATTTCTCCTCTCCGCTCGAGCATCAGCAGTGGCAGCGGGAGGCAAACAGCCTCGTGTTCACAGCGAAACGGCTGATTGGAGATTGGATTCAAGAATTGGGAGTGGAAATAAGCGCCGACGCCATCGCTCGGTCCACTGCCACGTACTTCTTTCATCAGTTCGCTCTCATGACGCTAGACCTGCTGCTAATCATCAGTGGGGACGCTGTACTGCTGGAGGAGGTCGCGGTGGAGTCGAGTATGTCGCTCATGAGTTTTTTAGTGGGTCTCACCACGTTGTGTGAGCCGTTCACGACCACCCATGAGTTTGCGGTACTCCTCGAGAAATCTCTTCAGTCGCCCACGTGGCGAGAAAAGATTCGCATCACGAAGTCGTGGAATCCGGGAACGGACGATGAGCCCCCGAGCCGGACAGCGGGAGAGCAGTGCAATCACGGATGGCAGTATTTTCTGCTGCACCGACTACTTCGCTGTGAAGATCTGTCAGAAATACCTGCTGCTCTGCGTAAAGGGCTGGAAGAAGATGTCGAGGCGACTCGCTGCTGGGGCTGGAATCCCAGTGCGATGCACGTCACATCCGAAGACTACTCTGACTCTGAAACAGAGTCTACAGCGGAGGATGTGGATGAGGAGTGTGGAGGGACAGGGACTGAACTGTTTCTGCGTTGCTCTCCAGAGGGACAAGAGTCGATTCAACGGTTTATTGTGACTGCCATGTGCTTCTTCTTAGCAGACCTTACGGCGTTGCCTCCTGCATTGTTTCACTCTGGCGTTGCAGCTCCGCCTCCTGAGAACTTGGTGCACCGTTACGTGCTGCTGGACTCGTACTTGGACCTTCTAGCGGCGACGCAGCCTGCTGGCGCAGTTGCTGAAAGTGCGTTACCATCGTGGCTCTGGCCGGTTCGTCTGACGCTTCTCCTTTCCTCACCGCTGCACAATCCACAAACTATGCGTAACGAAGTCCGACGTGTGACAGCGAACCTGATCGCCACGAGTGGCACAACTCCACGAGGGCGAGCGGATCTGGATGTGCTGGCCTACCAGAGATTGATGGGATTCCTATGCGGAGCGGGTGAGGTCCCTCCAGGGATCGCTGTCAGGGTCGGAAATACCTTTCACACATCGGGACAGACAGCAGGGATGATAAATTGGCATCCACAAAGCACCGTGAAACGATACATCGCGTGTGTGCTGCGCTTCTTTGCTACTGGCTCATGGACTTCCCTACCCGAAGCTGCTGCCGCTGGGGGGTGGAATGATGAGGAGGACGCGGACGAAGACGAAGCCCTGGAAGATGGTAGCCACCTCTCCACAGCAAATTATTTTCGACGGTTTTATGGAATTTCGGTCCGTTGGGAGGAGCTCTCAGAGCGTCACCGACAAGAAACTCTGCGGGAGATGCACATCATCCTATCGAATGGCGTACTCTCGCAACTACCCCCCCACGACGATGCGGACGAAGAAGCCATTCACTTGGGCATCAGTACATTTGAAACGCACGACTTAACTGCCCGATTTACATCAGCGCCGCTTTCACTGAGCACATGGCTGAGTAGACAGTACACCTTCATAGCCACTCAGGGCCATCATGTGGTAGCAAACCCCGACAAGTCCCTCGTCGCGCTTCCTCGGCGAATGAACGAACATCTTCGAGGAAGTGTTTGCCCCCAGAGGGTTTCTTACTCCACTTCGTTGAGAGGCAGCTCACCAATGTCGAATCTTATAGCCGTACTCCGCTTGTATCTTCAAACTCCAGACCTTCTCGACCGCCACGTGGTGATGCTGCAGCAGCTTGGCAATGCTGTACAGCATCAATTTGTTCGGTGTGGCCCGATCACCGTGCCATCTCGCTCTCGCTGCGCCACCCCCACCGTGGATGAGCAGGAGGATCTCCTTCTTGCTACTCTGCTGGAGGTAGTGGCCGGATTCGGTGCTGTGGCTGCCGCGGCTTCTGTGGCGGAGTACAGTTTGGAAAATCAGCAGCGACTCGTCGACGCAGTTTGCGATTTATTCGCGTGGTGGTCCCACCGCCGCACCCCATCCATGCTCCCATCGCTTCACCCGCGTGTCCGGTATCAGCTGTTGGAGAGAGCGGTGGATGCACTGCTTCGAATGCAGGAATCCAAAGTACTTTCGTGCAAAGGGGACCGGTACTCCGTTGAATACATCCCACTTCTCTGCGAAGCCTTCCAGTCCGTCAAACTTTCCCTACCAACTTTTTCACTGCATTCTGGTGCTCGTGGAGCAGCTGCATCGGGAGGCAAGAGTCTGTCCGGTTTAACAAGCGAGGAAATTGTGCTGCGTTGCCTGTCGACATCAGCAGCGATGCCTCACTGGCATTCTGATGTCAGTGACATTGCAAAGACACGCTCAACAGAAACACGCATTCAAAATAAATTGCTAAAGCTAATGTCTGAGTAAGACTAGACGAAGTTCTCTAGATTTTGACATATTTCGGAGCGATCTTTTTGCGGTTCCATAAATACGGCAAAGGTCTGACCCAGCAGCGGAAGATTAGCGAAAACGACGAGAAAGCTGAAATAGTCGTGGCTCACGCTCCAGACCCTTTTTTTGATCGGTTCCATCAGTTCGTTTGCGCCATTACTGAATTGTGTGGCTGGGGAGTAATGGGTGGAGTAGCATTGCCAAAACAAGCATTTATCACTAAATTGTGATATTTTTGCATAATGCTAAGATGTTCAATCTAATCTATTTAATAGAAACAAGTGCGAGAACGCTACTGATCAGTACAGTGCTGTTAGTCTACTTTCCTTCCCTCTAAACAAATTCAACAGACACACACACATACTTCTTTATCAATTCCTTCTTCTTCTTTTTTTTTTTTTTTGTTCTCCGTAGCATTTTCGAAAAATCGGGAAAGACGCTCTTTTTCTTCTATTCTTTTTGTGCCACAGTCAGTTTGAAGTGAGTGTCAGAAACAAAGCAATTCCTTTCATCAGCGTTCCTGGCGCCGCACTTTCTCATGGGATCTCGAAATTTCGGTTTTGGGTTTCCTCTACATAATTTCGATGGCAGCGTAGCGGATCGGGCTCGCCGTGCACCGTTGGTTCCTTTTGCGGTTCCCAGCACCTTTTGTGGGCATCACACGGACGCCCGGCTTCCCCCATGTCTACCACCGCCATTCGCTGTCTCATTCCTTGGAATCGACACACCGACGTGCTGCATGGAGTGCTTGCGGGTTCAATGTCGTGGTCTGTCGGATCGGCCAAGGAGTCGATCACAGAAGCCTGTTTCGTTTTCATTACTTAGCGCACTAACCAACCTCGAGAAGATCACCAGGTGTTCGTACTTTGCTCTTCTTCAGCCTTTGATGAGCTTGTGCGGCGATCCGTTAGACACCTCGACTGGCCCGACCCCAGAAACTTTGCGTGCGCTAGGCTGGGAAACGATGAGCTGGCTATATCTGGTGATGCTGAGGCTTAAACCGTACTTTGGCGAGCTCCTGATGGCAGTTGTATCAGTAGTTCCTGAAATATGTTTCGCAGAATGGGAAAACAACTTCCAGATTATCAATGAGGCGGCTCAGAAAGGTTTGAGAAAGAGAAACCATCGCAAGACGCTCAAGTCAGCGCAACAACCCAGAGAAGGCTCAAAGCACCGAAGTAAGCTCTCTTTGCACCGTCGAAACTCGAGGATGGCCAGCACTAAGGAAGTAGTGAATGACGCGCCAAGCATTCGCGACCGCTGGGAGTGCTCCGTCAGACGTTTTGCTCAGCAGAGTTTTCTTCTTTATCAGAATTGCGATAAGTGCTATTTCTATTGTAGGCAGCTGCTGGACTTGGCGATGAAGCAAAGGGATCAAGAAGCGCATCAAATACCCTTTCGCCACCGCTTTCCTCTACTTTTTTTCTTTCCGTCGGAGTGTTTTGACTCGGAGCAAAAGGAAGAAAACACCATGCAGCATCGAGTGGACCGATGTGCTCTTGTTCAAGCGCTGGATGATGAATGGCGTTCGGGTGGCACTTCTACAGCCCTCTCTCTATCTCGAGGTCTGTTGAGTGAGATGATTCGATCGATGGTGGCGTTGCAGCGAAATGCACCGAATATAAAACGATTGTCGCCCTCGACTCCAAACCAACTCCCGTGCTATGAATGGTCGTCTTTGGATAAAGGTGTCGAAAGAGGAACACCATCGACGAGCACGTCGTCGCTCTCATCGCCCTCACCGAGCATTTCGGCGGATGTCGAGCCTTCCAGCACTAACATGGATTGGAAGTACCGCCTTCAGAAAGCACTGCACATGGTGAACTTTGCAACCGACGTCTTCACCGTGAACGCTATCGAGACGTGCCCCAACCAGGGTGAAGGCGCTGTCCGCACGAACGGCGCGGGTGCGTGTGATTCCGATTCCATGTGGCTGTGTCTTCCCTTTTCTTATGCATTTTGGTTAGGGGAATCACTCGAATCGAGCTCAAGTGACGAGCGGCTGCTGTTCAGTCGCTCCGTCCAGAGTGTTTCATCCCCCAACGACGGATTTTGCGCGACTCTCGAATCCTTTTTGTTTCTCATGACCTTGACGCATCGCAAGGATGCAGAGCTATCGAGTGCAGGTGCGGATGACACACCACACAAGAAGACGGACAATTTGTTGTGGGCTTCCATTGCGGAAAGCACTCTCTGCCTGCTTTACCATTTCTTAGAGGAGATTGTGGGATCTTCGCCGAAAGGTGCTGAACTTTACGATCCAGAAAGAGAGATATTTTCAGGACCGGATTCAGAACACAATACACTCCCCGGATGCGATGGTGTGAGTCTTCTGTGTACGCTGATGAAGAAGAAGTGTGATTATCGTACAATAAGAGCGTATGCGTGCGATGACGCAGGACAAGAAATGGAACAGAAAACCGGTAAAAGCCTTGGTGTAGCAGTAATTGATGAGCTCTTTGCTGTGCTCCAGGGCTATGCAGATGATGCCATCGAGGTAGGCCGAGCACAGAACATTAATCGCAACAGTGGGTTGCAGGTATCGAGCCTTGGACTAGTTCAAAATGCGTGCTATGTTCTGCAGCTGTTATGGGATGATGAGAGAGTCGTGTCGACTCTTCTGCAGCTTTCCTTTGCGGATTCATTCGCATACAAACCAAGCTCAATTGGAAGTGAGCGGTTAGCGATAAAGAAAACAAGGAATCGATCGCGACGAGCTACTCGCCAGGTGCGGGAGTGCAGTGAAGCATTGCTAGGTCATTCTGCGGAGGTTGAGGACACAGACACCGGAGGAAGCAAGCATTCTTGCGAAGGATGGGTTTCCTCTGGACTTCAGACGATCCTTCAAGCGGAGACGTTCTCTTCCCTTTTACTTCCTTTGATGTGGAAGTGCTTACCAGACCTGCTAAGTCCCCCTCTGCGGAGTGTCGCAGAAGACAGGAATCCGAACGCGGAGTCGAACAAGACTCCGTTGGCGGCACCACAGAGTCACGATGATGCAGGATGCCGTAATGTGGCGTGCTCTTTCATGTCGTTATTGTGTGGCCTCACGGAGCGGGCATCTCATGAATCCAATGTTCTCCGAGAATGCCTTTTAGACAGTGATGCGACGTCTTCAGAACCAGTGGATCAATCGAGTGCGACACTCCACGCTTTGCTGCATTCATCACCCTACCACGACAAGATTACCTCGTTTTTTCCCAGTGCCAAGCACAGCATCTCCGTCCTGGAAGCTTTCGTTACACAAGTCTATTCGACCGTCAAGGAGAGTCAGCAGAGTGATTTACTTATTGGAGTTCTTCCTGACAACACCTCTTCTCAGGATCCGCAGCCTCTCCTTTTTGGTTTTCATGAGGCTTCCTGGAAATCCTGCGTACGTGATATTATTTCTGGTCTTTTGCAGTCATTAAATGGGATAACTTCTACGCTCTCCAATATTGAACGAATCGCCTCTCGCAGTGCTGATCAAAAGCACTGCGACGGGGGTGATAACGTTGTACCTGGGCAGTGTACCCTGTTGCCTCGTCATTCCCCCCTTCGAGTTACAATGATACTAGACTTGTGCTTATGGAGTTTTCTCAATTTTAACTCCGACGCACTAGTTTCGATTGATAAGATTTCTCTCGATGACGATGCTGCCGAGCATTGCGCACAGGATAAACCGGCAGTGACGTGGGACTTCTGGCGGCGACTCGCCATGGGATCGTATACGGTGCTGAGACTAGAAGAGCTCCGCTTGGTGATGATGCAACGCTGGTGGAATGGAGTGTGCGAGAGGGAGCGACACGTCATTTCAGCGGGAGTGAGGGACCTTCCTTTTAGCCTTTCTCCGCTCCTGTGCGGCATCGGCTCCGTTTACCACGGAGGGTGCCCTATCCCGTCCTCTCACCGGCTGATGAATGAATGGATCTACTTTTTGATGGACGCTCTGCCGCTTTACCAAGTGAACAGCTGCTCCGCTGCGGGTGAGCGAAAGGAAAAGTGCCAGAAGAGCGATGCAGGCGGGAGAAACTGCGGTGGCTCGAATCTCCGCCACTCCGTTTCAAATGCGCCTGCGCATCCTGGATTGTTGCCGAGCTTGCACTTGTTGGTTCTACTAAGTGAGATGACAGTGGTGGAGCCGTCCTTTGTGGAGAAGAGCCTCAGCGGCGCTCGTGGGTGGCCAACAGATTTACCGGTTCCACATCAAGTAAAGGAAGAGGTGACATGCTTTACATTAGCGTGGAAAGGGGGTGCCGCACTGCGCCAGTTACTTGATCACCGAGCTTTACAACTTCTCTCCGACAGTCTGCTTCTCTATTCAAAAAGTTCCTCTTTTGGATGGCAATACGATGCGTTTCGTCGCTTTTATGTCGGTACTTGCCAGACACGGCCAGCTGGAGAGGTTCTTTCATTCAAGGAAGAGAACCCTTCGTTATCGATGAGTCTGGAGACTACACTCGATGTGCTGCTGTATTGGCTGGATGTTCTACTGGAACCAGAACCGGTGAACGCTAGCACGAGTGAAGCCAATGAGTTTTGCATGACAATCTTCTCGGACTCTGTTCTGCTGGACGTGGCTGCAGTCACTGTCTTCACCGTTCAGTTGCAGTGGGGCTCGCATCTGGCGGAAGAAAGCATTCAGAATGTGCCGAGAAAGTGGGATCGAGGGCATTGGTTGCCGGATGACGTGGATTGTGAGGAATGGGACTCACGGCTAATCGCTCAGGTTACGCGATGTACCGCTTTACTTCATCTGGTGTCCGCGGTACTCTTGTCGTTTCAACGTCATCGATCCGAAGGAACGACGAACAGTGCTGCTCCTGATCTGCACAGGGCACACGTGCAGTCTCAAGAACTTTACTGCCGCATGCTATTTAACTCTGCGGCGCAACAAGATAAGTTGGAACCAGAAAATTCTCGGGAAATGCCCCTTCTCAGTCCCACCAGTGCACCGGGACTTGCGTGGACTGGGAGTCCAGGAGTGCTGGATTGGCTTCTCGCGTGGTCTCATGAGTTACAAGGAGTTCTGTGCCACCGTTTGAATGTTCCTTCCACTGAGAGAGAAGAGTACTTGCTGCCAAACCTTCCGCTGACGGTCCTCGAAAGCTCTGCATTGCTTCGCTTCTATCAATTGCTGCATGCTGTGAGCCACTCCCGAAAAATGTTGCTGACGTCGTTATGGAAAGTTTCACTCTCTTCAACTTTGTCGGAGCGTATACCGGAAGTTCGCTGTACTACTCACAAAGAAACAGAAGTAGACACCACAATGAGCTTTTTGGTTGAAAGTATAAGGACTTCTGTAAGTACTGCTCGTTGTGTTGAAGATTTATTGTGTACGGGTCCTATTTCTATCCAGAAGTCGAATTCTCAAGCGATGAAGCGAACATCGAAGCGATGCGAATGCACTCAGTTGGTGGCGAAGTCCACGCTGGCGTTTTTAAGTCGATTTCTATTACCGTGGAGTTCCTCTCCACGCTGCGCATATGAGACTTCTCACTGTGAACGACAAACACTGTACTGCCAGTGGATTGGCTCCGCCCTTCGACAAGTGGCGCTGCTCTCCATCCCAACGAATTCACGGATTCCAGCTGCGAGCCAGTCATCTTTTCTCCCTGGAGATGATACCCCTTATTCAGGTGCGAGCCACAAAAACAAGGAAGATGAGGAAGCTGTGTGGACATTTTTCAGTGCTCTTCGATGTGTTGTATTGAGCTGTGTACTATTTAATCGGCTGACCTCTGAAAAAGAATCAGAAAGCATCATGGACTCGGAGGAGGAGGTGTCACACGAGACGTCTACTCTGGAAGACTTTGATCGGAAAGCCCTTCTGAGACCACAAATCCCTTCATTAAATGCAATTTCGGCGTCATTGTGCAGCGAGACACTGACTGCAGGTTCTCTGCTTTCAGACGAGGAAGACTTACGCATTCCGCGGCACATCTCAGGAGTCGACGGCGAAGAACCAGAAAAGGATTTAACATCTTCGCAGTCATCCAAGGATATCCAGGATATTGAATGGCGAAGCCGCTTTAAGCGGACTCGACGTGATATACAGCACGGTGCGCAGAGGATGTCTGTTTTTTTGCAGTGCGCTTGTCAACATTTCTTTCATTGCGGTGCGAAGGACGTTGCCGCGAGAGACCTGTTTACTCCGTCAACCCATGCTTTTGTCTCGTGGTGGGGTGAAATTCAAAGCAGTGATGCTTGTTCTTCAGAGATGGAAAGCGTGTTGCTCCGACTGATGAGGGGAAGTCCACGCGACGGCGTGAATGAGGATCGGGGCCACAGTGCAGATTGGACTCCGCGTTGGTCGACACATTTGTATTTCCTTCTTCTGTGCCATTCAATGGAATTTGAGAATCCCAACGCGGCGAAGCTAAAGAACCTTCTAAGAGAACGCCAATGGGAGAGCAGTGGAGAGAGAAATAGCTCCTGTACGTCGGCTCACTGCGAGACTGCCGCCGCGCCGCCACGCAACGTGGAGCCTTTTGATTTATTGCTCCACCACTCTCTTTCGGATCATTCTCAGACGATGCCTCTGCTGTTTCTTCTTGTGGAATCTTTGAGCGAAACAGACGCACACTACTCCTCCAGTTATCGCACTGACAATGCCTGTAAAATTGTACAGGACGATGTTGAGCAGAAGAATACCGATGTGGATAACAACACTCGTGAAACCGGTGGTAATGTTCTCCACTCGGATGCCGATACAACGGAGGAGGAGGGAGATCCGGTGACGCAACGCGTTCTCGAGGGCTGTACTCCGATCGATATCTGGTGCAGCCTCTTGGAGCTTTGGATGGATCACTACTGTCAGATGGCCATGCGGCTTCGGTGTGTTGAGTTGTGCCACGGAAGCAGATGTGATAAGAGAGGGTCAGCTGTGCCAGTGGAGAAGGAGAGCTTCACAGCTGGTCATGCTACAGATTTGACTGGTTCAGAGGAGAACCACTCTACTGCGAGCGATACAGAGTATGACGATAAAGGGAAAGCTTCCGCTTCGTGCCTACCCCATTGCCACCCTTCTTGCAATGAAGGGCCCTACGAACCCGAATATTATTTGCTTTTGCTGCTTCTGCGCATCATTCGCTTTTCAAATGAGAAACTTATTTTTTGCTCTTCCCCTAAACTCATGCGGGAAGGTGGTGATAAAACCAGTGAAAGCGCGTCCACAACGGCGAGACAGCGGTGGTTCCTTCTTCTTTGCTTCATTCAAGAGTACATTCTCAACGTTTTAGTCCAGCTAAAGCGATCGGATGAGAGAGGAGGTACCATTGCCACTTCTTTGCTCACCTGCCTGATCACGCACGTGATGCTTGGGAAGAAACACGGGTGTTTGTGTCCGAGATATCTTCCCGAAGCCAACTGCTCTTCAGAAATTCTTTTCGCAGTGCCAAAACTTGACACTTCATATACGCGTCAGAGCACTTCACTTTTTACAGCCCATTGTTTTGGCGCACTAAATGAAACTTGGACAGAAGTGCCTGATGAAGCGCTTCTTCCGCTGATAACAATTGAAAAAAAGAAGATTATACCCAGAGCACGTCGCTTGATTCATGAGCTTTCTCTAAGAATACCAAAACTTTCATCATGGTCTTCTATACGGCACTCCGTTTCACTTTCGTTGGATTGGTGGCCGTGGGTGACCAGTGAGTTTGTTTTCTTTGGTGCCTCATCGCTTTCGATGAACGGTGACTCCTCACAGAGGATAATTCGTAGCGAATCTTTTGTGGGCTCCTCCTTACACCAACTGCTGTTAGTGGAGCTGTTACTGGAGCGCATATGTGACAGTGGTCGCGCAGAGGCAACTGAACGAGATGAAAGAAATGCGGCACTTACCTCATCTTCCCTATGGGTTCAGCGAACGGTGTTGGGGTTGAAGGATGAAGTTCAGAGACTCTCTGTTGTCCTACTCCCGATGCTGCTTCGGAGTCGTTCTGTATTTTCTTCACCATTTTCAACTTTCTCCCTTGACTCTACTGCGGATAAGAGGAATGCTGTGTGGGATCAGGTACATTACAGTTTTTCTACTCTCTTCGCTGCAGCTCGAATTCTTCTTATGGCCACTACTCTGCTTTGGGGTGCCCCACAGCGATTATTCTGGACGAATGAACACGTTGCATCAGCTGCCTCCCAGGCACCCATACCCCAGTGCATGGAGACTATTAATTTCGGAGTGCACTTCTTGACGGCATGCCGAAGAATGGCACATGAAGTGGCCACGGCGATGCGGCTCGACATTTCATATCACCGAAAACGTCGGCGAGTGGACGTCCCTGATTGGAAACCGCTGGACGGATGGCTGGCGTGGGAGATACCACAGTGGGAGCTGATTGCTTCTCGCATCAATATATTTCTGATCCAGTATTTCTCCGGCTCATCGCTACTCGACCCTCAACATCGATGGAACGAGGTGCCAGAGCGCCCGGAAGGGAATGAGTGGCCACATTTCACATCCGGCCACTTCGCTGCTGGGGCAAGTAGCTGCTCCGCTGCTCCTCGACATGGTTGTAAAGAGCCTATTTCCCCATCGGCAGAGCTGCACCACAGAGTATGTGCTCATCACGTGGCGGCGGAATTGTATGAGATTACTCAGCCGTTGATGGTGTTCCATCACCCGTGTGAGGAAGAATCGAGACGAATATCTCGTCACTTCGCCACGCCTTACTCTCGATCCTTCAGTAGCCTTTTTCCCTTTGAGGCGGGGTTTTCCCGTCATTTTGTGAGGGCCACCTGCACTTTGCAGAATGAAGTGTGCCGAGCAGTGATTTTCAATGCTGTGACTACACTCCAACAACTGCGCGTGGGGGATGCAAGATCATCTAATAATATTTCCACGATACAACGGGATACTGCAACATCGACTCATTTCACCTTACTGGACAGTGGAAAGTCTTTATTTGAAATGCTTCAAGAACCTACCTCTCCAGGCGATACGTTCTCTGCCGTAAATGAATATTACACCTCGAAGTACCACCGAACACTTTTTCTGTTTTGCGACTCTCAATTGAAGCAGATGAAGTCTGACCTCAAAAGCGGGTCGAAGAAGCGTGACTTTGCCTCTCGATTCAACCATGAAGAAGCTCTGTGTTGCCTTGACATTACTCGCATCACTCTAACAGCTTGGCTACTTGCAGGTCTTTTATCTAGCACCAAGCAGCGAGCACGGATAAACCAGCGAAAAGCCCTCCGTTGGGATGAGAACAACAGTGACTCATTTCCATCTGAAGTTCAGTTTCTTTCTCAGAATTATTTGTCTTTTATTATTTATTTTAAGGATTTACTTCCACTTTATGCAAAGGAAAGTGTGGAAGCCTTAGAAACGGTTGCTGCGCGGCTGTGCTCTTAGTGAAACGAACCTTTTTTATGATGGAACAAGTGCGTAGTTCCGGAAAGCACTTAATTTATAAAGTAATTGATACTATTTCTCTATTTCCATCCTCTGATTTCTCATAATGTTTTTTCGTCCAGTTACTATGGCTATTTCTTTCTTACTGCTCTTTTCCTTTTTCTCACTCCAGTATACCAAATTAATTTTTGAATGGAATTACTGATTCTGCTTATGCTTAATCCGAATCGGACCACTCTCTCCTGCGTTTTACGTTATCAATCCATGTACTATTTTTATCTTTACTTTTCTTCCTTCTCTTTCATTTCTCCCTCTTTTTTATAGGCGAATAATTGGAATCTTATTTGAGTTTCAGTAGAGCGGATTCATATTTTTGTCTGTAGTTAGGAAATCGACCCTTCTGACACCAAATAGTTTATTTGGCTGAAAAAAATAAATTGAATTTCAATTGGGATTCTGCTTGATGAACGCTTTGGATCGGTGTGCTGTTCGGAAGTCTATTTCTCTCTGCAAACCGAGACTTCCAAGTGCTTTCAGCGGTAGTACTTTTGTGTGTCTCTCGCGAGGCTATGTTCCAAGGGTCAACCATACCTTTTGTAACTCATCTGTGAAACAGGGTTACCAGCGTGTTCTTCTAGGACTTCGTTTCTGTGCCGCGGTTTCTCCGGTGAGAGCCGCGTGTCCGTGCAGGCACCTTTCCTCCTCGGGTAGAGGGGAGTGCAACGATCGTCTTGGCGATGCACGCCGCTCTCGATTTGCTGATGAAGAGCCCTTGAGGAGACTGGAACTGGGCCTTTTCAACGATATACTGGAGAAGGAGAAGGCAGTAGAACGAGCGCTTCACGACTTTTGTCAAGCTTGTTCGATCTGCGACAAGAAGAACACGGAAAGCCAATCTTCAGGCTCTTATGTTCAACGACAGCTGCAGAACGTTATGAAGAAAGCTGAAATAGCGATGCGATCGAGTGTTCAGCACCAACACCCCCGAGAGGCTTGGGAGGTATTTTATGCGCTAAACGGCGCTGGCCTATTTTCACCAGGGACTCCTTGGGCCTCTGACTCTGCCTTAAGCTCTTCTGTGCTCAACTTGGCCGCCAAGGCGATTGAGATGGTTCCACTGCGGAGGCGACAAGAGTATCTGTTGAAGCGCTTCGTGGCTGCTGAGCCGGATTCTCTTGAAGTTTCTGTGGACAATACGAAGTGCAACGTGTTCGCACCCTCTCAACCATGCTTAACGAGACAGTACAACAACTCCAGCGATGAGGACAGTAAAGTCCTATCGAGGAACTGGAATGATGCATGGATAGAAGATCCCTTAAAACTCGCAGCGGCAGAACATTTCCGGCACAATCTTTTTCTTCTTGAACAGATGGTCTCCCAGTCTGGCTTGATGAACTCCCCGGTTGCCCTGGTCATGTATATTGAGAAAATGTTGTCGATATTAAATGAAGGGGGGAAGCTCTGCACGAATAAAGGGGAAGGTAAGGAACGTAATTTTAATCCTTCGCTGAAGGAAGCCGTGGAACTATTTTCGATACGGCGGCTTTCTTTCGCCGTACTGTGGCACCCCGAAACTTTCTCTATCCTGAATTCTGACCTCAAATATACTGAACTGACACCTGAAGAATTGCGTTGTAGAACTAAAAGTGTGACTGGTCTTTTTGGAAGCCAGCTCACATCTGATCATGCATCGGTTCGTTCAATTTTGTCGATATTATTTCCAGCTGAAGGGTGGAAGGAGCATTTCCCGAATCAAAGTCCCTCTCCAATGGATACAGCTTCTCAGCTTTACCCAGTCAACAATTCCGTCTCTGAACCCCCATCGCCGTTTTACCAGTTTCTTAGTGCTGCTTCATCCCTGTGGGCAGAGTGGGATGCCCTTCTAGTCAAGCGCCTTCTAGATAATTTACTTCTACCTTCTGCTGTTCATTCGACTTGTCGCGCATTCGAGCAGATGCTTGAATCCTTTTCCTGTTTTCTATTTCCGCGTCTGGAGGATTGTGCGGTGGGATCTAATGCGGAAGCGAAGGTCAAGAGTGACACGGCATTCCGCTGGGCAAGTCGGACTTTCACCGCATCCACTGAGAATACAGGCGCAGCCACCGAGACATCTAGTTTTCCTACCGCCGCGCACGCTCGTCTGGATTGGATTCTCCGTCGTAGGCGCTTTCTCAACATCATCGTCCCGGATGTTCCGTTTTTGATGCGTCACACTCGACAGCTCTGGGAATTGGGCCGCCACCGAGAGATTGTTATCACTCACAGCGTTCTGCTGGAGCTCCTCCATATTGCAGATGGTGGTGAAGTGCGCATCTTTGGCTCTGCTTCACATCCCTCGGAATCGGACCAGTGCTGGTGGGCATCGCGTGGGCAGGCTTCGACGGGTACGTGCTCCCCTACTCGATTCGCCGCGCGACGGCTCTTGTGCGAACTACTCTCCCGGTCGATCAGTAACGAAGTGTCACTGCTCCACGGCGATCTCGACCTGCCCCTCCCCAGCACGTCCTCCCATAACCCAAGAGTTCTATCGGAGACTTCCTTTGCGTACCACCCGCTGCTCCATCGTTATCCCATTCGAACACAAGGAAGGAATTGTTTAATGGGTAAAAGGTTCATGGAACCCAGAATGGGTCTTCAGTCAAGAGAAGCAGCAACTCCGAAAGAGCGGAGAGACGAACCGAAACGAAGAAGGGCGAAGACAACAGATCCCGTTTCATTTGTTGCTTTGGACAGACGTTTCGGAGGTACTTCTTCCTCGCCGAGCACTTTTGCCTCTCCGCTACAAAGCGAACGTGGTATGCTGCACTCCAATGGCCTTTCCCAGTCCGGCCAGAGTCTATGGACACGGCGGGGAGCGCACGTACACGATACGAATGCGTACATGGAATTACTTGGGAGAGCGCTCCATCGCTACAGGCGGGGTGTTCCACGACGGAAACCCAACGGTTCGGATTCCCAGTATCAGCTCCTCAATCAGGTGTTCTGCTACCATGTGCGAGAAAGGGAAAAGCGTTACAAAGATTCGACGGGGGGTATTTTGAACCGTTTTCGTCATTCCTTGTCTTCCTTTTCCTCTTCTCCGTCTGCTTTCCAGAAAACGTGGCGCAGGGACACTATTAAGAGAAGCTGGAGCGTGGCCCCTTCCGCTTCTAGCTGGAGGTCAGGAGGCGTTACTCTATTAGGTTTACTGGAGGAATTGACTTTGCGTTCCTTTGCGGATGACGATCGATTGGTTGGCCAGTTGTTACCTCCGATATTGAGAGAACTTTCCGCTGCCTCACCACTCCAGAACACCTCAAACGGCTCTAGCCGTCTGTGCACATCTTATTCGGCTATTGCCTGCGCCAGGGGAGTGGAACGAGTCCTCTCGGGCTCTGTAAGAATGCCGAATAGCTCAATTTCTTCGCAAAACCTTCAAAAGGAGTCACTTTACGGTGTTCAGAACTCGAGAAAAAGGACCCCTGGAGCGAAAGGCTCAGAGCACTTGGAAGGGACGAGCTCCTTAAAGAAATCGAATAAGATGACAGGAAAACTAGAGAATAGCATGAACGCAACAGAAGATGAGATTGATCGTCTGCTGGACGGTGTGTTCGCCAACCCGACACTCCATACACCAGCGACTACTCCTCGAAACGCTAAAAAGGTGAGAAAAACTCCAAACGTGAAGTGCGACGCCACATTCACCAACTGCAACGAGAGATCCGAAGCCCCACTCCGGCCCTCAGCGTCCCTGAAATCACGTCAGCAGTCTTACTGGGCCCGTATGCCTGTTCTTCTAGCAACACCGGATCCTGAGACACGCGTAACGGCGTTTCTTCTCGGAGCGAGTTTGTACCCTCCCACCAATGGATTCTACTGATTCCCATTAACGTCCATCATAGCCACGTTTGCCTTCAAAACATAGCAGCGATCACTGATTTATGACTATTATATCCCTGGAACATATTAGAAATTATTTACTTCTCTTATTTTTTTAGTTAGTCTTCTGCTGCTCAACTTCTTAACTTGTGCAATGCGCATTTAGCGTTGAACCCTTTTTCGTGATTCGCCTCAACCTCTTTTGGCTAAGGATTTTCTTCCTGGAGCATATGAGTTCTCTTCATCTGGAGGGAGCCTACCCCACTTCGCAGTGGCGAATGGTGCTTCCGTAGAAGCAAGGGCTCAGCTTCTGCAGAAGAACAACTGGAGTGACATTCCGGAACTTGAGAGAGTCGCGCAATGTGCTCTGAAAAAAGAGTGCACACATCCTTTATCGCGGTTATTGACGGAAACCGGTTCTACATTAGATCATTCAGTATGCCGAACACTCCTCTAAAAGGCCTCGCAACTGTGAAAGCCGTTTTAGTTTTTAGCTCCGCTACCCATTAACTTTGACTTCACTGCTGCAGACACGTTCAACTGCACTGTACTTCATTGTGTCACCAGTTACGCTACGTTAAAGTAGATCCTCCAATTGTGAAACGACTCGAGACGCATCCTTCTGACATTGTGGAGTGAGACGCCCGAAACAGCACCTCTTTTCCTGGCTGGAGAGAATTAATGCAAATATTTGTGACATTCTTTTCGAAATATCTTATTTTAGTGAGCGTACAGATCTCATTTCACTGGAAAACACCTTTGTGTGGAATGAAGAGTGAGAGCCACTGGGATCAGACACTAATGCCTCGCTTTCGATAAAGTCCACATGCACGATGGTGTCTACTGAGAAGTGCACGAGCGGTTTAGTGAAAATGTGTTAGCAGTATTTGTGATGGTGCCGATATAAACTTTTGGCCTTCTGACATGAGCTGGTCCGTTTTGCAGCACTTTCTCCTGCAGCTAGCCAAGCTGGAGTGACCTATGTTACGATCCGTCGAATGGAACGTCTGCTGCTACTTTCGATGGACGTAAGCGAATGAAGCGATTTCGACAAGAGTATTTGGTGTCAAAGCCGGAGAAGAATTGATTGTAGCGCTGTGGACGCCTACGGAAGAGGCGCTCTTGCTCTTCTTTTTAGACAGAATGGAAGTAGCGGCACTGGAGCTCAGCACAGTAGAAATGCATGGATTTATAAGGAAATGTTCCGTGTTTGGTCTCTTTTTAGCTATTTTCGAAATACTTCATTCCTTCCTTTGAGTTTAGCAAAACGTGGAGGAAAAATCCTTGGACGCGAATACGAGAGCAGTAACTGAAATGATATAGAGCATAGGAGCTTCAACAACGCTTCAGGACACGCATTCTTTACCCTTAAACGACTTTCTCTCCCAATTGAGGCAGAACACCACGAATTATATAATTCCCAGATATTCTTCTACTTCCTCAACTAGTGGCACCAGAGGATTGGGTTGCATCCGGCACACAAAACAATTTAACTTTATTGCCGCTAGCACTATTTTAATTTCTGTCTTACAGAACAAATCGTCTTTAAAAAACCCTGCAGATGCAGTTCATCAATGTTTCCACCAGAAAAGGTGATGACGTTATGCTAATTGTTTATCAAAAAATAACATATTACTTTTCTGCAAAAAAAATATATTTTACATCACCGTATCCCTTCAAGAAATGCCTCCCAGCACAACCTTAAAATACAAAACAAGGGATGAATTCCATAATCAATTCTAGGCTGCGCTTAGTAAGTCCGCTGCGTTTAACTGAGCGCCACGGGAAAGATTTCATTGATCCGACTTCAAAAAAGTTATTACCACTAAAATCGTTTTGTACCATAAAGATCTTGTAATTTTACCCTTTTGTCTGATACAACACTCCAACGGCCAGGTTCACCGTCCGAATTTTTACTGAGAAGTGATAACGTAATTAACCTCAGATTGCCATTCCCATTTTCCCATTTTTTAAGGATATTTACTATTGTTTTTTCGTGTTCGCTTAGCTTTCATCAGCAATGTCTGTTCCTAAGGCGAGCGTAGATGCCGATCCTCTGGAAGAGGAGGTGACGAGTAAGGGGATGAGCCGGCTTATCCGGATGATGAACGGAATCCAGTCCGCGTGCTCTAACGCGGGAGTGCGACATGAGCTGGACATCCCACAGATCGTCGTGGTGGGTGGCCAGAGCGCCGGGAAGTCGTCGGTGCTGGAGTCGATCGTTGGGCGTCACTTTCTACCGCGAGGCAGTAATATGGTGACTCGGTGTCCCCTGATACTGCAGCTGCACCAGTGCGACCCTGGCGAGGCGGAGTACGGCAAGTTCAAGCACCGAGGGGAGGAGCGGTACGAGGACTTCGGCGCCATTCGAGAGGAGATCACGAATCAAACAGATAAGCTGTGCCCCAGCGGGGAGGTGACGCACGAGCCGATACTGCTGGAGCTGCACCTGCGGCACAGCCTGAGCCTTTCCCTGGTGGATCTCCCCGGGAGGGTGGTGAATGCTGTGGGGAGCCAGGCGGAGGATATCGTGGAGCGCATCGATGAACTCATACTGGAGCTCATCCGGCCCGCAGGAACGATCATCCTTGCCGTCTCCGGGGGTGACAACGACATCGCTACTTCTCCAGCTCTGCAGATGGCGAAGAAAGTTGACCCCAAAGGAGAACGGACCGTTGGTGTGGTGACTAAGGTGGATTTGAAGCCAAAGGGGACCGACTGCGTGAGCATTGTGACGGGCGAGCTGTACCCACTGGTGCACGGCTTCTTTGCCGTGAAGTGCCGCGGCCACGAAGCGACGGTGGGGGAAAAGTCTTTGCTGCAGGCGAGGACGGAGGAGGCGGACTTTTTCCGCCGAGCGTCGGAGTACCGCCGCGTCGCAGATCGGTGCGGGATACCGAAGCTCTCCGATTTCTTAAGCGCGCTGCTGCTCAAGCACATCAGGAAGAGCCTTCCAGGACTGCGGAAGCGCGTGGAGGAGGAGCTGGAGGAGATCCAAAAACGCAAGAAGGACTTGCGCATTGATGACAGAGACTCGCTGACGCCGGAATATCTTTCTCGCTTGAGCAATGAAATTGCTGATGGACTGTATGACGAGATGTACGGGAGTGAGCGGCCGTCGAAATTCAAAGAAGTGGAGGAGGGATCCAAAAGCCTCGGCGCTACTCTGCACGACCTGTTTCACGTGAACTTCAGCAGCTGGGTGGAAGCGATACCTCTGATTCAGCCGACGGATGCAGAGCTCAAGCGCAGCATAAACAACCGTGGAGGGCTGAAGCGTGGCCGGCTGCACTCCGACTCCGTCACACTACCTCACATTGAGAAAAATGTGAGACAATTGCGGGAGCCGTCCCTGAAGCTTTTGAGGGTTGCGGAGCGGCTGCTTCGGGATCTGCTGGATCGCCTGGTCGCTCGATTGGAGCACTTGCCGCTGTTTCGTGACGCTGTGGAGGGCATTGTTGGGACGCTGCTGGCGAACCTGATGACCGATGCGAAAGAGAGCCTCCATGAACTGGTGAACACGGAGGTCGACTACGTGGACTTGAACAGTGCGGACATGTTGTCGCTCAACCTATTTGCGAGTGCCTATGGCCGTGAACAGCCAAGCACAGTCTTTGAGAACGAGCTTCTCTCCACGAAGAATCACCTGGATAGAACCGATGACGCTGACTTTGAAACCGAATTTCAAGCAGCCGTTAAGACGCTGAGTAAGTCACATTTGCCGATCTGCATGGAGTGCCTGAGCGGCATAGCGAAGTACCTCCGTCGAGAGTACGACAACAATCAGAAGGTGGACAACGACCTTTTGAAACTGTCCGTGTATGCCCCGCAGGTGCTCGATAAATTTACCGTCTCCCCTGATACTGGCTGCGAGTCTCCTGCGAGGCTGTACGATGCCGCAGCTGGGGAGGATGAGGAGGAGGAAGATGCCGCGACACCAAGCAGCCGTTGTGAGACTACGAATTTCACACTGCTCCGCATCACGATCTCGTGGTACATGCAGTGCGTGAAGTCGCGGGTAGTTGTAATGGCCCCGAAGATTGTGGTACACCGTTTTATCGAGCCACTGGTGAGTAAGCTTGGGAGGGAGCTGATGAAACTGTCCCTCCAGGAAGATGAAAAGGCACGGGTGCTTCTTCAGCCGTCACCAGATTATCAAGCGAAGAGGGAGCAGCTGCTGGAGAACGAAGCCGCATTGGAGGAGGTGCACCGTCTGATGCGCTAAGGCGGCTGCTACCATGGGCGTTTATGGTGTGGGTGTTCTAGGCTCTGCGAAAGGTCTGCTTTCCTCCTGTTAATAAATGGAACAGCATGAATGACACGCCTATTGTTGTATCTTCCGTTTTGGACTATAAACCTAGCGCATCTGTGGCGGTATATTTTTCTCGTCTTTTTACTTTACTACAACGCACCATCCACAGCGCTATTTGACGGAAAGAGGACCCATGTTAACCCGCAAAGACGAGCATGCAGTACTCTAAATTCATTTTTTGTGTTTAATAGTTATGTACCATTTTTTTTTTGTTGTTCATCTTGTTTTATTCTAAGGCAAATGGCTCCAATGAGTAACCCTCCTTTACTTGTTTTCTTTTTCCTTGTTTCCCGCCGTTGCCAAGTGTTTCATTATTTCAACATATACATATAGATATATATGCTTCATTTTTTTGTGTGTGTTACTCTAACATAATTATCTGAAGTACGACTGGCGGGCCACCAGTAGCCGGCGGAGGGGCACCTTTTACGATGCGCGTGCTTACTGCTGAACTAAAGCTGGTGCACCAGAACGTGTGGTGTGGGTGTTCTAGGCTCTGCGAATGTGCTGCTTTCCTCCTGTTAATAAATGGAATAGTAGCTGAAGGGTGTAAGCAAGGTGGTGAGCTGTTCTCCTTCTTGCAGTGACACCACCCACAGACCTAGTTGACGGAAAGAGGGTCCCTTGGATCCCACGAAGTTGAGCAGTGTAGTATGCAACTCTTTTTTTTATATGTAGGTGTGTAGATATACATAATGTCTAAAAGTTTTTTTTTTCGCTTGGTTTTCAATTATTCTTTTTTTCGTTCGCCAGGGTGACAAAATAAGGTTGCCCTAGTTGACCTGTAATTCTCGTGCTTAAATTTAAATACTCGATTGATTTTGCGCATAGAAATTTTATTCTATTTACCTTTTCCCGTTTTCTTTGCCCATAGAAAGTAGTGGCTTATGACACATTAATTTGCTTACAATTTTGAGTAGTAGTTGTTCTTAGTTTTTTCTGAAGCATGCTTTTTCAGGAGGAGAGCTACTGCGCGAAGCGATCGCGTGAACCTGAAGTGACTAGCTCTTTCATGGAGCGCACAGCTAAAAGAGTTCGGATAGTGGATGATGCTGTTCTAAATGGTTCTATAATGGGAAGCGATGCGCCACTCGCTTCAATAACGGAAAGCGTGGGGACCAATTTATACTCCATAGGCCTCTGTGCCAACTTTCCTTTCGATGGAATAGGCGAATCCGTGGTGGAAGAGAGCGATGCACTTGCTCCTTTCCTCGTGGAAGTAGTTTGTGCGGATAAGAACCGGCAGAAGCTCATTTACCTCGAGACATCACTGTATCGAAAGTGGTCTTTATGCCGCGTTAACGAGGATGAGAGTACAAGAAGCGTCAATAATTCGCTCCATTGCTGTAACTCCTCCCTTGGAGCGCAGGAGCCAGTGAACCAAGAGTATGATAGTTTTCTACCGGCGGGTGGAATTTCTATTCAACGTCATTCAATCCCCTACGTTAGAGAAGAGAAATCTATAACCAGAAGACTTGAAAAAAAGTGGCTTTGTAAAGAAACTGTGACGACGAAGATAACTCCCTGTGCTGTATCCAGTTCGGTCCAGGGCTGGGATCACTCGTCACCCATTTATTGTATTCCATCCGACCACAGCAATATCTCACTTTATAGAACTGGATGCTCGCCAGATGTTCTTCGGACTGCCGGATCGTACTACTTTGAAGTTGAGACGGAACGAGAATATCCTCTCTGCCATATTAATAATCTGAACAGTCAAACGAGAGAGAAGTATCGTTCTGTGCTGGAACCTTGCCATTCGCACGAATACCTTTCCTTTGGAGTTATGAGCCAAGGTACAAACTCAGCAGCAAGAATTCGCAGTGGCACACAAAATAGAGGAATTAACTTACTCGATGGTGAGGAAAGTGCCGACTTTTCACACGTTTGTAGGGGCTGCAGCCGCATTTCAGGTCTTTTCTCAGGAAGGAAACAGTTTTTGAGCTCTACCGTATCTACCTTGTATTCGGAAGAGCTCGTTGACCAAGTGTGTTGTAGAGCAGACGATTCAACGCCAGCATCATTCCATTCCTGTAATTGGAAGTCTTCTTCTACGGTTTGTGCGGTCGTGGAGACGATAATGAAAGCTTGCGCGGAAGAATCATATCTAGAACAGCGCCGTACACTTTTTCCAGGCAGTTCTACGAGCACTTGCACGTTGCTTTATCGAGGAAAAAATCTTTCATCTAAAGCCGGTCAGGAACTGTTGATGGGTGACATTTTAGAATGGAGTCATCAAAGAAAGCTGAGTTGCCAGGATTCCATGGTAGAAATAGCGCATAGAGCTGCTTTTTCATCTTCTTCCCATCACTTTAAAGATTCGTACTGCATTGCTGGTGGGGTGCTACGAATATGCGCATTTCAAAAGTTTTAGGTAAGAAGAGAGGACAATGAATCTTCGTGTATAGTGTTCTACTTTTATTATTCATTGCACTGTTTCTGCTTTTAATTTCCTATAGTTTAACGTGCACCAATTTTTTTCTCGATACTTGAGATCAATGTATGGTATCTTTCGAAGGTGTTTCAGGTACTACTTTTGATTGAATAATTTCGTATTGAGAGTCTTGATGACAAAACTTAAAACAATACTCAAGTGCTACACAACTGACAGCACAACTGTATTTGTTGAACCGCCCTTAATAAAACATTTTTTTTTCCTTTCCATTTACTTTTTGTGGACCCACAAGTGCAGTACCGCATAACTCGCACTTTCTGAAGCCCTGGGAATACATTAGTGAGGTATGCCGGCAGTTTCCGTGAGGATGATTCGGAAAAAAATAAAAGTCGGAAGAGAAAGAAGGGTTATTACGTACTGCATGCTCTTTTTTTTCTTAGTGCTTATTGGACAGCCTTCCACTATGGGTACTTCTGACCATAGACAGATGCCACCAAAGGAAAACACTTTCAGCGCGTTTTCAAAGTCGTACCCCAATTTTGTTAACCGTTTTATAGGGTCCCAGTTGGATATAAATACAGCACTTTTCTCAGTGACATCTTTTTTTGGTGGGCTGAATTTGATTCCGTGTTCGTATTTTGCTGCTGCTGAAGGTATTTCAGAGGCTTCAGAATTGTTGTCCAGTGAGTTCCATGACAACAGAATCAAGGACAGCCCCCCATCTTGCGGGATACTATGGTCAAATTTTCCTCAGTGGTGGGAGTTCTCCCGGTACTGGAGTACGGCGTTACCCACCTTTGATAGCGGAATGGACGGAAAACCATCTTACAGAAGTGCATTAGATTTAATGAGGCAACGCTACCCGGAACGCTCAGCCTTTTATCACTGCCCAGCGCGTGCAGAACCAATGATCCAGTCTTTGAGTGTATCGTCTTTTGGCAATGAAACCAAACATAACGTTCACAAACATAACCGTCTTATAGAAGACCAATCGGCTTCACGCAATCAATCCGCAAATGCCGAAGGTGCGTCTTCACACCAAGCTCTACTAGATATTCTTTTGGATGCGTCCAGGTGGTGGATATGGAAAGAGCAACAAAAACATCTGCCCTTCCGACAATACGGCCCTCCGAGCAGCAAACACTTTGAGGGAGCTCACAAATATAAGAAAAAAGAAGTGGCGTTAAGTTTTGCCTGCGGCATCGAGACACGGGCTCTCGTTCACGACATTGAGAACTACATCCGATTGGGAAAGGGCATGGGAATGACTCCCGTACAGTACATGGAAGCCTTGGATAAAGTAAATAAACTTACTCATGGGAACGAAAGCCTTTGGATAGCTCGTGCAGAAGAAGAAGCAAATGAAACGAAAGAATCATTGCTGTCCCCTCTTTCCAACACCGGTACATCATATTTCTGGAAGTCAAAATCCTTATCAAACTACAGTTCCGAACTAGAAAAACTTCAGCGTCAAAGCTTTGATGTGTTTGAAAGCACAATGCATTACTTGCTAGAAAATAAATTTATGAAAGATGATCCAGCGTTACGACACGTCTTTCTTCTGTGGCTCTCAGAGAGTCGTACGAAGCATTCTGAAATATTGTCCATCAGGAGGCAAAGGTTTCCGTGGCTGTTTCTCACGGCAAAAAATCTTGAGCAGGCAACACAACGCCGCAGTGCTTTGGAACAGCATTTAGTAATGCGAGACTTGACGTTGATTGAAAGTAATCATTTAAATTTCATTCACAATAACTTAAAATATACTTGTGTATCTCCAGATCACAAAACCGGAGAACTTTGTCATTGCGATTGCGCATCTTTTTTAAAGCATCAGACAAAGGTGGAAGTTCCAGAGGAGAGTTCGCCGTGGCGGGTCGATCTCTCAAACATGTTCTCCTTAGCCGCCGCACCAAGAAACGCTCATGAAGCGATTGAAAGGATAATGAGTTTTGTGGAAAAGTTGTGGAGAGAAGTGGAAGAACGAGTTGCGGATGATCCTAATGCAAAATCAATAGAGATCCCATTTGTACAAGTAGAATTTTTTGTGGGGAAACCTTTTCTGCGACCACGTAAAGAGGAAGTAATTCGATGGACAGAGTATTACGAAAGTTTAACGGGCGCCAATGTGAGCAACAATACTAAAATTTCTCTGACAGATTTGAAGAATTGGCAGCCGCTAAAGAAATTCGACAATGTTACTTTAGAAAAAGATTGTTGGTGGGTTTTTTTTGCTGCTACGGAAGACTGCTCTAGAGCAACACAGCTTTATAATACCACGAACCATGAAGCTTCACAGGTACCAGAGCATTATTGTCGTGCAACATGTCCTGCCGAGGAAACCATAAGAACTACGGAAATTATAACATCTCATGCCTTTCGTTCTGAACCACCTGAAATTTCACGCCGATGGAGGTCGTGGGAAAAGTCTATGAGTCTGTTTTACCGTAGTTTTTTTCAGGCTGATCCTTTCGCGCCAGAGCACCCAGCATTTTCGCCTATCTTTGTACCCACCTCTGTTGTATTTCTGCACAATGAGAAAGAGGAAGAGATGCATGCTGGTGCCCTGCATTCTAATTCAAAATGCTCAACGTGTCCTGTTTTCTCTTCGTCTATGGATCTTCTGCCCTCTCTTATTACAGATGTGTGTTCCCAAAACTCTGCCGCACAGCGAAAAACAGGTCTTTTTATATTTTTTCGTGTACAACTGCCTTTGGCGCACGTGCGAGTGTTACCTCAGATTCGGATATACTCAAGAGATCACTATCCTCATCCTAATCTTTTTCCTGTGACAAGAAGCTACGAAGAGGATAATTCTCTAGTCTCTACTGCTGCTATTAATCCCTTTCCGCTCGCAGTGTTTCGAAAGACTTCACCTGATCAGAAAAAGATATACTTACAGGAACTTCAACTTTATAAGTATGAGGAGAGTAAAGTGCACACTCTAAACCTACTTCGTCACGATGAAACCCTTTCTGTGCACAACGTTTTAGTAGCCATTCTAAAAGATCTCGACTACATAGAGAATGTTTTGATTGTTGGACTTTCAAACGCGCAAGTTGAACTTGCAAATGGGTACAAACAGTTATTTGAGAAGTTAAAAAAAGAAGAAAGAGAGAAGAGTGATAGTGCTATATCTGGAAACCAAGAAACGTATGATAAGAAAGACAAGAAACCAGCAAGCGCTAACAAAATTTCTCGTCCTCCTCCTTTTCAACTGGTAGGAGCAGAAGCCTTTCTTAAGACCAGCGTAACAGCCTATGAAAAGAGGTATTATAGGAGTGAGAACCAGCTTACATTAACTCAAATTCATCAACTACACGAAACAACAGATAAAGTGGAAGAAAAAAGCGGTATAGTCCACAGAATGATTCAGAGCATTAATAAGTGGGTTCATCCTTTCAGTTTTTACATTACATTACTGCTTGGAACAATACTTTTGACTTCTAGCACCGTATAGAGACCCTAATATCCCTCCGAGAAATAAATACTCCTCAACAACAAAAAAATAGTTGTGTCACTAATCGCATCCGGTAGTACTACAAAACACTAATGAACTCTCTTTTATTGAATACACCATTGATCGATTGAGGCTGCTCATTTTTTCCCTCCTTTTTGGTACGATGTCTTAGTTCTCGACTACTTTCTTACTCAATTTCCGTTATGCTTCGTCGCTGCTCTACTATGCTCGCTGGGGCTGTTCCGATGAATCTGGGGAGGCTGAACCATGTTGCTATTGCCGTGCCGAAGGACAAAGATTTAACAAAGGCTGCGGACATGTACAAAAACGTCCTTGGTGCCAAGATCAGCGCCCCGCTCTCACTCCCAGAACATGGGGTCATCACCGTGTTTGTGGAACTGCCGAACTCTAAGCTGGAGCTGCTTCACCCCCTTGGTGACAAGAGCCCAATTCAGGGATTCTTGGACAAGAATCCTGGCGGTGGAATGCACCACATCTGTCTTGAGACCGCAGATTTGAAGGCTTCGATTGAACAGGTGAAAGCTGCGAATATCCGCGCCATCGGGCAACCGAAGATTGGAGCTCATGGGAACCCAGTAATCTTCCTTCACCCTAAGGACTGCGGTGGTGTGCTGGTCGAACTGGAGGAAGTCAAGTCAAAGTAAAGTAGATCGTGTTCTGCTGATATGGAGTCTGGTGTGTGAAAATGAGCGCACAACAGCAGCTCAGTTGGCGAGACGAGCGCTGCTGTTTCCCTGGTCTTTCCCACCGTCTCCTGCTAGTCGATGACAGAGACTTATCGCTTTTTTTATCTTCGTTTTTTCTTTATACCTAGGGCATAGGACTCTTTTTTTAACTCTATATACTGATCATTTATTTTTAGTTGTATTTTCTATTTTTTGGTGGGACTTCGAAATGCCGGGAGTGGAAACGTTTTAGCATGAAAAGGTGTTGCTTTCAAACTTTTTAAATATGTTTTTGTGAAGTGTACTTTAGTGTCTGAATTTAGTGCCTTTTGATCCTTTGCTTTTTTTTTTCTTCAAGTTCTCATTATTGCTTTTTCAAGTTTTTTATCTCTCGGTTGGACGCAATGCTGGGAAATCCATTTTTCAAGATCAGTGATCTTCCTTATCACGCTCCGGATTTTAGTACAATCAAATTCGAACATTATGAAGAAGCAATTGTTGAAGGGATGAAAATTCACCAATCAGAGATTGCGGATATCGCTAATAGTTCGGAATCACCAACTTTTGAAAACACCATTGAGAAATTGGAAAATAGTGGGGAACTCCTTACTAGAGTGCTAAAGGTTTTTATGAATCTGTGTTCTGCAAACACAACTCCGGAGTTACAAGCACTTGAGGCGAAGTATGCTCCTCAGTTATCGGCTCATAGTGATAGTCTCTATCTCAATGATAATATGTTCGAACGCATAAATAAAGTAAACCAAGAGTGCGGTTCCCAGCTAACTGGTGAAAAAAAGCGTCTTCTTGAGGTTACTCTTCAGGCATTTGAAATTCGTGGGGCCCACTTAAATTCCACTCAGAAGGAGAGTTTAAAAGCTATTAACCAACGACTGGCTACGCTCACTACTGATTTTGGGAAGGCTTTACTTGATGCGCGGAATAAAGGTTCTCTATTACTACACAGCAAAGAGGAACTTGCAGGTCTTTCAGAAGACGCTATTGCCACTGCCAGAGCCGATGCTGAAAAGCTCGGACACCCTCCTGGCACCTATCTTCTTCTTTTGATTAACACCGTACAGCAGCCGGTAATGACGCAGTTATCAAATCGTGAAACTCGCCGGAAGTTACTGCAGGCCAGCCTTCTTCGAGCTGTTCAACCGGATGGTAATGGAGTGAACACCACATCGACTTTAGAAGAAATGGCACGACTTCGAGTGCAGAAGGCAAAATTGATGGGCTTTAATACCTTCACCGAGTGGAAACTGCTTGATCAAATGGCCAATCAGGAGAGCGCGGAAGCCCTTTTAAAGGAAGTAAGTGGATATGCCGTCGCAAAGGCAGAAGAGGAAGCTGCTGAAATACGCGCCATCATGAAAGAATTGGGAGTGACGCATGATCTGGAGCCGTGGGACTGGTGCTATTATCAGGAACTAGTGCGAAAGAAAAAGTATGATCTTGACGAGAATGAAGTGATGCAATACATGGAATTTTTTACTGTGCTGGAAAAGGGGGTATTCTTTGCTGCCAATCAACTTTATGGAATTGAGTTTGTTCCACGCACAGATATTCCACTCTACGATCCTGAAGTGAAGTGCTACGAATGCTTCGACGAAGACAAAACACCTCTGGCGTTGTTCTGCATTGATCCGTACGCTCGCGAAAGTAAGCGCGGTGGAGCCTGGATGACCACATTCGTCACTCAAAGTACTTTGAAAAAACAGCGTCCTGTCGTCTATAACGTTCTCAATATCGAGAAGCCCCCTGCAGGTCAACCTACTTTACTGACGCCTGATCATCTTCGGACTGTTTTTCATGAGTTTGGTCACGCTCTTCATGGAATGCTAGCGATGCAAGCGTACGGCTCGTTGTCGGGCACTAGTGTCTCCAGAGATTTTGTAGAGTTTCCTTCTCAAATAAATGAAAAATGGGCGTTACACGAGAATGTGCTTCGTAATTATGCTGTACATTATGAAACTAAGAAACCAATTCCGGATGAGCTCATTCGAAAGATCAAGGCTAGTGAGCTTTTCGGAACTGGATTTGCTACCACAGAGTTGATGAAGGCTTCAGTAATTGATTTGAGTTGGCACATGGTGTCCAGAGAGTCAGAAATCCTTCCAACTGAAGATATGGAACGAAAAACGTTGGAGAGATACGGCCTCACGTTTCCTCTCGTTCCACCACGATATACGAGCAGTATATTTGCTCACATTTTTGCGGGCGGGTATGCCTCAGGCTATTACGCCTACACTTGGGCTAAAGTCTTGGACTGTGATGGTTTTGAGTTCTTTCTTGATCACGGAGGACTTACTCGAGAGAATGGAAAGCATTTTAGAGAAACAGTTCTCTCTGTGGGTAATTCAGTCGATTCAAACGTGGCTTACAGAAATTTCACTGGAAGAGATCCTAGCATTGCTCCGTATCTTCGGCTAACTGGCCTTAAGAACATTTAGCTGCCCCTCAACTACTTTTGGAAAGCTGTGCAAGTCCTACTTCAAAATAACTATCGATACTATTTAATTTATACATATTTTCTTTTAATGCTTCACCTTTCGGTTGTTGTAAGATTTTTACTGAACGAAGAAGCATTTTTTTATTTTTAGTTTTTAAAACAAAAAATATATATTGAGGCTTTTTGGTTTTAAGTGTCAGTTTTGTTTCTCTCTCTCTGCGAGTAGCGTACAAGGCACATGCTAGTTACCTTTTCGCGCCAATCTTTACTTCCATCATATTTGAAAAGTTCTGTTTTATCCAAAAGCATCTGACGCTGTGTACTTATACTTTCTGCTGCATCTGTTAACACTTTACGCTGAATAGATTCAAGCTTGGCCAGCTGAGACACATTCTAAAAAATACCTCACTATAAAAAATGTAAACCGGTTGTTGTATTTGATGCATGAGTGATATATATGCTCATACTTTTTTGATAATACATGAATGATTATATATATAATATATTTTTTCGTCTGCGACATACCAATTGGGCCCCTTTTTAGAGCTGTTCTGCTTTACATAACCAGCGGATTTAATATGGTACTTTTCAGTAGTGCGATTTTTTCACGTTAACGAGAAAAAAATGTAGAAGAGATAGCTGCTAACAGGGCAACACAGAAGAACCTGTTTGTGAATGGAAGATGCATTTCGCATTATGTGTATTCTATGAGAACTGCGTGAACCTTTTTCAGTTTTTATCTTCACCTCCTTTTTTTTTTTTAAGGTTTATAGCTCGTTATCTTTTTTGTACACTTGTTATCGCAAGTCTTGACGTAATGGCGCTCGACCGAGCCAATCGTGAATGAAAACTTCTGACATGTTGCTGCAGTAGAAACCGAAAAAATAAATGTCATTCTGCTCTATAGAAATTTCCGTTTTAACTATTTTTTTTTTTTTTGTATTAAAGAATTAGCAAAACCCTGGATCCTATGGATGATATGGTATTCACTGACAGTAGTAAGTGAGGTGGGCTATTTCAGAAAGCTGAAGGCGTATAACCTTGAGCTTCAGGTGAAACGACACCCGTTGGACGCTGTCAGGAAAGTTTATGCGAAATTGGACATCGAGATTCCTACAATTCTTCGTCTCATTTGCTAGTACTGGAAGACAGCAGCACTAATCACCATCCAGAGTTTGTTAATACTTTGTTTTAAGAAGAGAAAGATGCAAACGGCGGCGAAGTCTCGTGCACTGAGTGTGGAGGAGAAGAAGCACTGTACAGAAGTGAAAAATACGATACTGAAGTTAATTTCTGAGTATCCCAGTGCAGTAGCTCCACAAGATGGAAGTCTGAAAATGGACAGTAAGAACAGACAAAAATCTATGAAATCCGAAGAGAAAAGCAACAACATTTCACGTATGTTAGTGGATGGAATGAAGAAAAAAAATGTTTGTGTCTGTAGAAGAACAGCGTTGGACAGACGCCCCATCTTCAGTGGCAGATTGTGTACAACATTAAAGGAGATTCAGGCAATCGTTGTGGTTGATAGGGTTATTTGGGTTTCTAACCACGATCTTACTGACTCACAATGTACTGCAACATCGTCTTCACAATTTTGTATACCGTAGGCGTGCATTGATTCTCCGAAGCTATCTTTGCTTACTTACTTAATTATTTTTTTTGCATGATGATCACCCTACCGTACCCCAGATGCCTGGGTTTATCTTGCTATCAAATGCTTTTTGATTTAGTACAATGCTTTTCTCGCTGGATTGAATACAGATATAATCTTTTTCTGAGTGGCACAAAGAATGTGCTATTGTTATTGTTATTAATTTTGATTGAGTAAATATTGGTAAACTTTCGTTGATGTGTTCGCTTTCCTTTCTGCGGAATCTTTTTTTTTTTTTTTTTTTGCTGTTTGTCTTTATCCATTTCCACAAATATCTTTTTTTTGTTTGTTTGTTTCAGCGCCTCTGAAGACTTTGTTTCTCGATAGCTTTCCCAGCTTTACCCCTTCTTCCGTAATGTGTTCCCAAGACGAAGATATTATGATCTCAAACGATCTCGCTCTCTTCGATTCATGGACTCCTGCGTCGCAGAGAAGCCGATTTAACTTCCGCAGCATTTCTCCTGGTGGTTTGAGCTCAACACTTCGCTGCCAAAATAAATATGAAAATAGTGCCGTAAGTAAGAACACTTCGCAAACCAATTCAATAAATGTGAATTTTGAGGAAATGGAAAATGAAGATCAGGTAGAGAATCGTTCTTTTCAAGGGCCTTTGAATTTCATTGCTTTTGCCCAAGACGAAGGAAAAGGTAAAAGTACGGAAGACACCTATTCAACCCTTCCTATCTCACTCAGCGCCACTTGTGAAAAAAAAGATATCAAGACAGTTTCTAGTAAAATACTTCATTTCTATAAAAAACTGGATGAATTTTACTCAGAGAGCAACAAACATTCTTAAGTACAATCATTAATTATTATTATTTTTTGGATCGTAGGTTAAACTTATATTTTGTTAGGATGTCATAGGTAGGTTATTGAACGTTACAATTTTATACAAAACCGTATTGATTTATGGTTTATATCAATGCTATTGTTGCGAACTGAATATTTCTCTCACTACAGAAATGTGCAGTTCTTTTTTTTTCTCTCCTTATTTATTTGGACTTACACGACGAGTTTTTTATTGTCTTTTTTTATACCTTTTATTCTTTTCTTTTCTTTTTTTTTTTTTTTGCAGCCGTACAATATTGGGTTTTTTTGGTTGTGCGGTTTCTAAAAATACAACGACAAAGTATCTCCTCTGTTTCTTCTTTCCTTTCTGTTAGAACTCATGTGTACCTTATTAACACGATAAATATTACAAAACAAAATAGTTATTTGGTTTGCATTGCTTTACTTTCTCCTGGATTCAGAGTTTTTTTCTGTGAAATGCCTATCACTGAATCATACCAATGTGGTGGAGAACAATACTTTTTTGCGTTTTATCTCGAATTTTTTGCAGTGGCAGTTTTTTTGTACTTTACACCGTCCAAAAAAATAAATAAAATACTCGTCACAGCACTGCTGTAACTATTTATCGGAACACTATGTAATTGAAGGACTCAAATTACAACTGCCAGGAATGTCTTAATAATTCGGGCCCAGGTACAAATGATAACCCTGTGGTTGTAGAAGATCTTTTGAGCCCTTCCAATTTTTTTTTTAAATTCATAGGAAGAAAATGAGACCGAGGCTCATTGTAACTCAGACACCAAAAGTAAGAGCTGCACAACAAGGAAGCTAAGTTGAAAAGAGAAGAAGTTAAATGTTTAATGAGCAAGAGAATTAGTCATCATCCAATGCAGAGTTTGATGGATTTTCATTGATTACTAGAGAAGTTAAAGGTATCTTTGCCAATTTAAACACTGTGTGCAAATAAAGTAACAGAGACAGGAAAAGGAACTAACTTCTTTTGTAACTCATTTTCTTTCTCGATCTGTAGAAATGTTTATACTCTTCTTGTTTATCTCTTTCAACTTGCAGAGAAAAGTTTTGCGTGAATATATTCTCATTGATTCTTTTTTTTAAAAAGCTAGAAACAAAGACGAGGAAGGCAATGAGTCGTTCATGAAATTCGACAAAGAAATCATTTGCACATGTTCGACTTTTTTTTTTTTTTTGTTAGGAACCTAGAAGGAAAAAATCGGAAAAAATCAATATAAAAAAAATCCCAGTTTCCCTTTATGTCCTCTGACTGAAATATTTACAAATTAATTTACAATAATTTATAAGAAGATCTGCTTGTCTCGCGATGTTGGCGGTTCTGACGTTTGAAAAACCATTAAATAGTTATGTTTTAATTCACGTCCCTCGCCATTCCTGCCACTTTTTCAAATCAGAAGGGGAGAGGGCTGCTGGGTGAACAGACGAAAGGATTGCCTGAATATCTCTGTTTTTAAGAAACCCATATATTGAGAGTAGCTCCTTTAGATTTGGAAGGATCCTTTTTTTATGCGTCAGTACATCGAGGTATTACCACAGTAAATCTTTATAAACTTAGGTTAATTAGCCATGAACTAATATACTCCGTACGTAGTAGCACGAGCCTCCGTACACTGTTTATTCGTGCATTAAAACACAAACAACAACAAGAAAAGTAATGATTTTTTTCTTCTTTGCTGATGTGTTTTAAATAAGAGTTCATCTCCAAAAGATTCTGTACGATTAAGTTCCACTTCCAACGCTTCGACGACTGGGTTCAAAATCGCAGAAAGAGTGAAAAAATGATGCAGGAAACTAATGTCAACTTGAAGCACTTTTATAAAACAAATGGTAACCATCTTCGACACGCTCGTAGGGGACAAAAGAGAAAGTCATATGCAGACGCTGATGAAATCTATCGTTTTCAAAAGAATAACTCATTAGAATATCAAAGCACTCCATCAGTTTCAACAACTTCTGAATTCTTAAAGAAAACAAGTGTTGATGCAGCTCCTGGATTTCTCTCCCAGTGCTTTTTACGTAGCCTATGGATTCCATGGCTGAGTAGAGCTGCTGTATGCTGCGCCGAGAATTTAGCATACGCTGCGTACATTGGAGGGCAACATATTATTTACGAGCGCCAGTCACCGATAAATCCATTTTCACCTGGAAGAAGTACTATTTCTGCATCTGATTTATACATGGGAAAAAGCAAAATTCATGGAAGGGGACTTTTTTCACGTGTCCCACTTCGATGCGGTTCTAGGCTTCCTCTTAACATCAATGAACCGCGCTTTTATGTATCTGCATTGAGCTATTTGCTTCTTTTTTCAGACATCTACGACAAGCTTCCGGACATCCTGCACTACACCCATCCCACTGGACGATTGCTAGAAATTCTATATACCCACGGCCAAGATCCTCAATCTATATCACTAGCGCGAAATACTCAGATTAAGAGTCAACTGATCTCTTCGCTAGTCAAAGAGCTACCGCCAAATTCGGATCGCCTCTTTGCACCAGTTACTCCGAGAAATACACCTCACTTGGCACATTGGATGATGAACCATAGCTGCCAACCTAATGTCTGCTCAGGACTATCCGAAGTTTTTTGGGAAGCAGCACTAGACTCTGATATTCTGCGGAAGGAACGTCATCGTGTAGAGAATAGTGATGCTGACAAATATCTTTGGTGGTCCACTAAAATTGCTGAATTCCACAATTTTGGAGATGCTAACGCCTTTTTTGTTACTCGAGATATTTCTGCGCATGAAGAGCTTACTTTAGATTATGGCTGTCGATCTGCACCACTTTACAAGCCCAATTTCGTTCTTCCACAGGGAATGGTTAGTTCTGCATCACAAAAAAGAAAGGGGTATTCGCAGGCTAAAGGCAAACTTTTGCCGAATTCTCCGAGAGAACCGGCTCTTCTTTGTCGATGCAATGCTCAACCGAGCTCTCAGTGCCGACGGTATCTGTATCAGCATCCTCGAATCATGGTTAAGCCTACCCTAGAGTCTTCATCACATACGTTTTTAGAGTTGCCCACAAATAGTTACGAAGCAGCAGTGCAACTTTTTGCGAGTGGATTTGACGATGAGATTGCTGTCTTGTCGCTCCTTCCTTCTTCTGAACCGCTGCTAGCTTATCTGAGTGGCAAACCATTACTTGCGATGCAAAAGCCAAAATTTGATGCAATAGACAAAAAAGCACTATTACCACCGAAGTTAAAAGCCCTGAAAACTTCGAAGTCTACTTTTCTTAGATCGTATCGATATATTTTTTCTGTGCTGAACAATCTCTCTCCTGTGTGAAAGTGCACAACTGTGCGAAACGTGTAATTGTGCATCTGCAATTTCCACATGGTGATGCTTCTTGCGCTTCCAAACTTTAGAAGATGAGCTGCAAATGTAAAGGCTTCCTTCTGCAAAGCGACAGATAGTACTTTTTGGAGTTTGATATTCGTTCCTATTTGATTTTTCCTTTCAAATTAAGATCTTAAACATTATCAGAGTACTAGGATATGATTACTGCGTTTGCTTTATGCTCTAAGATTGATAGATTTGGCAGATACTTTTCACCATCTTTTTTTAATTACGCTATTCCAGGATAAAGTAACTTGCGCGTAGACGTAACACTGCTTTTGGAGGAGGGCAAGAAGGGAGCAGCTTCACCCATGAGTGGTAAACAGATAAAATTTGAATCAAAAAAAGGAGCCGAAACGTTAATAAATCCTCTCAACAACCTACATTTCTCTCTCTAACCCTAAAATTCTGCTCATCACTCGAGAATACATGTTTCACGCTTAAAAAATGACGTGATTCCTCTACGGAATGAGCGTCTTTAGATGTCTTAAGTTTCGTAAACTGGCTGGGAGAGTGTTTGTAGTCACACCAAGGTTCTACATCCTCGCTTTTTTTCTTCTCGCTCAAGAAGATTGTGACTTTTTTTTTTCCTTCTTTTTCAATCTCCCTAGCTGTGTGTTTCAGCTTCTCCGATACATAGTTGAACGTGTTCTTGGTAAGAAGCGATTCTCCAGTTGCGTGTTTCGCTACTTACACGTTCCCTAAAGAGGTAGAATGCGTAATTAAATCTTTTCCGCCTCTTAATGAATCCAAGCGCACAATGCTCCTCTCTTGATGAAGTATCAAGATAGAAACAGATTCACCATATTAAATATCTTTGACATGTCTTCTGTTTTCTAGCGAGAAGTGATGATCTACATCTACACTACCAAGTGAGAGAATGCCTCTACGAACGCTATTGCTCTTGGTTATTACCGCTTGCTGTGGAATCGACAGGAAACATCCATCCTGAAAGCTTGAAGGTGCTGAAAGTAATAAGTCAGCGGATCCCAGCACCGTAAACACACAGATCCGCGATAGACCGATGGCTCACAGCCAATCGCCAATCGTAGTACATGGAAAACATTAAGAATAATTATTAGGACAATCGAAGGCGATCCAACAGCAAATGCAGAAGAACACAGGATAAAACCTATATTACCGGCACTGTATATGACGAACGACATGGAAGCAACACCTAAAGTGAGAGAACCACAACATATGGATACAGTTAATAGAAAGAGGAAGATATCACAGGAACAAGAAGACACACAATCCGTACGATACATTGAAGACAACAATTTTGCTCTTGTCGATACCAACACGCTCATACAAACCAAGACCTGTCGAGATGACGTCAGGAATCAAGAATTACCATCCTTAAAGAACTGGCGCGTGTAGAGCTCCAGAATAGCAGCGTACGGCACTAGACAACAAAAGGTTCTCGGCACGCACAGGGAAAGTGTTTCCAACATCAATAACACACACACACACATAGGAAACAAACAAAAAAAAGAAGATAAATTATGTCAAAATAGGAAAAAAATGTGAAGAAGCAAAACATAATAAATTAAATATAAATATATTATCACCGCCAAGATTGCGTCTTAAGTTGCACATAAATCAAAGGATTAGAGGTTTTTGTTTTCTTTCGGTACGCGCGAGTGCCACCGCGCCAGCCCCGACGGCAATTCGCAGCCGCCAGAGATTCTTTGCAATCTTATCCCTTATCACTAGGAATTCCAAAAGAAAGTAATGTTACAGTTTCTGTAACTTATAATTGTGTATATTTTTTTTTTTGATTACTAGTTTTTTGTTTATTTGATTCGTATTTATTTTTTCTTTGCCTACGTCAAAGGATACAATACATATTCTCACGTATTTACAACAAAAATAAAAAAAAAGCAGGGATATATATTAACTAATATTTATTAACAATTAGATATATATACATCTATTTTTTTTGTCACCTATTTATGAGACCTATTTATTTTATTATTTATTATAGGCCTTTTATTAAGGATTTGTTTTTAAGTATGTTTTAACGAAACAAAAACTGGAGATTCAAAATCCGAAAAAAATTTTGATTTTTCTGTACGGAAAAGATATTATTAAAGGATATATTACTCTTTTCATCTTTTACTTTTATATATATATATATCGTCACACCAGGCTAGTCGTCCATTAGAGGTGTCGTTAGACGGGACTATACGCTTCGCAAAAAAAAAATTAATTCATTTTAATTTTAATTCAAAAGTGGAAGTTATTTTTTCACGTTTCCAAAGTTTTATTTTACTGCAAAGCAGCACAGGAAGCACAAACCGCCACTGTAATTTTCAGCAACGTTATCGCTGGCCCAAAGAGCGTCCCTGAGTAAGCTAGGCCTGGCGCTCCAGGCGAAGAGCTTCACGTGCCGTACGTTCGTCTCTCTGGTCTCCCTCATTTCTGTATGCCCTTCATCCGACGAAGATTAACCCAGCCAAGGCTTTTACCCTGCTGAGAGCGTACCGAGGTGTGTACCGCACAGTAGGGGAGAGCATGAATTGGGACCGACCGCTAGGGTACCTGGACCAGAAGGTGTACGCGAAGATGATCGAGATTGGCCAGACCCTGTGCCTCAACAGCTGGTGGCAGATTGCCGACGTTGTGCAGCCCACGTACGAGGATGCGGACTACGACTACATCGTGGTGACGGACGCGTCCTTCGCCGGATGGGTGGCGTATGTGCACCGGACGGCCGACGGAGTAGTGGTCGGCTACCAGCAGAAGTGGGAGAAGGAGGACAGGCGGATCGACGCCCCATACGTGCCGATAACGCAGGCGCACGGTTTTTTCAATGCTCAGCATTCCGCTCATGCTGAGCCACGAGCAGTCGAGCTGGTGTTACGTCAGATCATGCGTGAGGACGGACCCAGCGGAGCGAAGGTGGCAGTGATTACCGACCACGAGTGAGGAAACATTATCGATACTTTCACTTCAACGTACACAAGCATTGAGTACTAGTCGTGGCCATGTGAGCTTTCAGCTGGCACTGTTGCTGGATGATCATAAACATCTGGCTGCTGATCTGTTCCTTCTTCCCCCTTATTTTCTCATCTGCAGTTTTAAACCTTTTTTTTTTTTTGAAGTACTCTACATTCTTTATTATTGTTTCTTTCTCTCAACAATAAAAGTGTTCCACTGCGCATTCGCTTATACCTACCAAAGACAAGAACCAACACATTGATATATATATATATATATATTCATCAGATCTTTACTGTTCCTCGCAGCTCACCGTTGCTCGCCTCACCATGTCTCTCACGACTCCGCTGCTCTCTCTTCTTCCCCCGTGGCAGATGAGGGGGCTGATGCGCGTGCTGCTGCTGCTGCTGCTCCTGCCGGGGACGACACACACACACACCGCGTGGCCGCAGGAAGGGAGCGCTCCAGTTGCTGCACCGCACATTCTGCGCGGCGCAGGCGCCTGCGGTACGGTGGACGTTGGTGTTACGCTTTCCACTGGTAGCCTCGCGATGCAGTACATCACTAAGGGTGTTCAGGCTGCACTCGCCACCGAATCTAATTTGAATGTCTGCACCGGTACCAATGTTGGCGATATGGCCAACGCGAACCCCTTGATTGCCTTTGTGGGTATACCGGACGATGCTTTGACTTCTAACGCTATGCGGATGGAATCCAAAAATATAGTGATCATTGGTGGAGCGTCCAAGGGTAGCACGCAGCGTGTGTGGAATAGGGTAGCTTACTTCACGAGCTCTGAGGCAGCGATACAGAACGTGCTGGCGATCCGGCACGCCGTGGTGCACTACCGACACAAACGGATCGGCATCTACGGTGGGGTGGACGATAGCTACGGTTCGAAGTGGTACGACCTGCAGAGCAGCTACCTGACGCAGGCCGGATACGTCAGAAACCAGGACTGGTTCATGGAGATGTGGAGCAGCGCTTCAGACGCTGCGTTCCAGGATCTGAACCTTCAGTCCATAATGTTGTTTAACACCGGCTATCTTTTTTACTCTTTAGTCATTGTTGAACCGAACCTGTCCTCCATTATAATGTTCACTGGGATGTTCTTAGCAGCTCAATTCATATCTTCGATAGCGAATAGACTTAACTACGGCAGCCAGAAGTTGTTTATAACCTCCAGCAATCAGCTCGCGAAGGAGACGACGCTGGACTACATCCAGCAGTTCCGGAAGCAGTACACCACATCCATTCCCGATACAGACCCATTGCAACAGATCTTCATCGTTACTGGGTGGCTCGCGGGGACGATGGCGGTGAAGGCGTACCAGGCACTGAGCGGCGCCGGACTGGACTGCACGGCGACGAACTTGCAGAACTACCTCCTCGGCCCTGGCGCTGTGCGGTCGTGGACGGTGGGGACGGACTTCCAGATTGGGGGGTTCTCCGGCGAGTGCTCCCTCTCGACGACGGACGACCCGAACAGCGGGTGCAACTGCGACCAGGGCGGCCGCACGGCGTGGCTGTACGAGGTGGGGCTCACCTCCACCGCGCCACACTACAACAGCATCAACCTTGCGGCTGGTGATTCGTCGCTGTCGATACCGCAGTCGAAGTGCTACATCGATGCCTATGACGTCCCGATCCCTGTGATGGTGACACTTTTGTTGAGCACCGTCTCCGGATACAGTATAGATAGCCTGGAAACCTTTGCGCAGAGTGTGGCGACGGGTCTTGGCGTCATACCCCGAACGAAAGATCGCGCCTCGGTGTTCTTCTCACTGAGCACTGTGACGTGCAGCGACACCGGCTCGACGTGTCTGACCACCGCTGCTGCGAAAACGAAGATCAACGTGGTAACTGGCGTGGGGAGCGCGTCGTTGGACTTGAGCGGCATGCTGGCGATCGGTCTAATGCGTCCCTATGACGCCGGAAACGCTTATGATCCGATGATGCTGAATGTTTATCCGACAGAAAAGACTTCCGTTTTCTATTCGCTGGCCTTACCAATTCAGGCCGCAGCACCGGCTGGTGAGGCGTACCACTACTGCGTCCCGTTGACTTTTATTTTGTCTACAGTAGAGATCAGCACTTACGCGCCAGCGGCGCGTTCTTTCTGGAATTGTCCGTTTGGCTTTTCCTTTAGATTCTCGGAAGAAGAGACATCGTTGGACGAGAGCGCGTCCCGTCTGTCTGAATCGGAGCCGAGGGAGTGGGCCGCGAGTGCGGAGGACAAGGAGGACAAGGGGAGTGCGGGAGTACTGCAGCGTGTGGTGTCGCGGCGCCTTGGTGCATGGAGCGGCACCTGCGTTAATAACCGTATTTGCGTCACCGTTGGGGACGGGCCGGGGACGTCCTTCGGAAGCACTGCGTATACGTTCTTAACAGCCAATACAGGGGCGAGTGTCATGCTCTTTTTCCCAGACTTTACATTGGCCTATTCGGAAATCTTGTCTGCCTTCAGCGGCAAGGCGAGCAGCGTGCAGAACCGGATGCTAACTATCACGAACTACCCGCCGTGGACGCTGACATCGGATGCTGGCTACGCGCAGTGGCCCATACTGAAGGACTTCCACAAGTATGCCACTTCTGGCGAGTACACGCCTGGGCACTTCACGGTGTACCTTGCCCTCCGTCTTCTCCACGCTGCGGCGGCGCTGTCCACAGACATGACCCCGACGTCGCTGTCCAACGCGATCTTCCAGCAGCAGGAGTTCGGCTTTGACGGGCTGTACCTGCGGTTCAGCTCCGTGACGTGCCCCACTGCAGCGACAGGAGACACGTACTGCGATGGCCAGACGAACGATGGTGCGATGAACCCTAGAATGATGTCGATGGAACAACTTCTCGATCCGCAGTACCCCGAGATTGAGCTGACTTACACCCCCGCCGCGAAAGACACAGGAAGTACAACTACGGCACAGCCCACTGTCACCCCGCAACCGACAACCACCTCCACGAGTACGAGCTCGACCAGTTCTACCTCGTCCACATCAAGCACGAGCTCAACTTCCTCCACATCAAGCACTTCCTCGACATCCAGCACGAGCTCGACCAGCTCTACCTCGTCCACGTCAAGCACGAGCTCCACATCGTCCACATCAAGCACTTCCTCGACGTCCAGCACGAGCTCGACCAGCTCTACCTCGTCCACGTCAAGCACGAGTTCCACATCATCCACATCAAGCACTTCCTCGACGTCCAGTACTTCGAGTACGTCGTCTACCTCAACGAGCTCCACCTCGACCAGTTCGACTACGTCGATGCCGCCGACGATGTCTGGGGGCAACTGGTACGCTGTGGCAGCCATTGGTGTGTTGTTGGTTCTTATTGGCGTGCTCGCGTTGCTGCTTCTGGTGCCGCTGTGCGTGAAGCGCTGCTGTACGCCCATTTACCTCAGCTGTGTTCCCGAGGACGGCGCTGTGCTGACGGTGGCGGTGTTCTCTCTGGACGGTGTGCTGAGCGACCTGATGAAGAGCGGTGACGCGAGGGACGGTGAGGCTGCGCAGAAGAAGTTGGAGGCCGTGATCCACGAGGCGATGAGCGAGCACCTGGTGTACGAGACGGAGAACAGCGGCGGGAGTATTGTCGGCGTGACGGCGGACGAGCTCGCGGCGGTGCACTGCTGCGTTGCGGTGCAGGAGGCGGTGAAGGCGATGGCGCCGGAGGAGTACCGCGCCACCCGTAAGTCGCACGCGGAGGCCGAGGAAGCGGGAGCTGCGGCTGCTGCTCAGCAGCGCGGGCTGAACATTGGCCTTGCGACGGGTCTGTGCGAGCAACGTGAGACGGTGACGGAGGGTCGGTGGGACATCGTCAAGTTTTATGGACGGGGTGTGAGTGAAGCCGGTCGCATCGCGGCGGACCTGGCCAAGCTGTGCCCCGTGGCGTCGACCTCCACGTGGTACGCGCTTAGCGAGCTGGAGGGAGAGTCGCTGGAGTGCAGCCGCATCTCATTTGCTGTGCTGGATGTGTGCAACTACTTTGACGCGGTTCATCAAAACCGTGGATGCCGGGACTATTACGTGATCACTGGTGTCCGCCAGGGGCCTGCCAGTGTGGAGACTATGAGCACCATCATTGTGAACAATCCGTACCGAGTGCTGAAACGCTTCTTTATGCGCGCTCCTTCCGAGGATCGCTTTTTGCGGATGGCTGCCGTGCTGGACGTGCTGAATACTGCGATACCCGCACGGCAGCCGGAGGAGTCGGACGAGCGGTACGACCTCAGGGTGTGTAGTTTGATGTGCGACAAGGTGCTGGGTGATGGCAACAGGAGCCTTTCCGGAATGGATGTAGCGGTGGCTGATGGCGCGCGAGAAGACGACACTGAAAGCGGCTGGAGTGATGCGGATTCGGAGAATATTGAGTGATGACTGCCTTTACCCTTTTTCTTTTTAATGTTAATGTTGTTGTTTATTATGTATGTCAAAATGTTCTGTTTTTGTTGTGGTACGCTCCTCTGTTTTTGTGGTTCAGCGTAGAAAAAAGATATTTTGATTGAGCATTCAATAATACTAAATGAAATTTATGATATGATATACATGAAATAAAAGCGTAAGAGTAGTACATCAGCTGCTCTTCTTTGTGATGCTTTTTCTTTGTGTTTTGTGAGGTATGACGTTTTCTACGTCCCGTATACTCGCCGCACCAACTAACTGGCCGAGAGGCTGACGAAGGAGGCGAACGAGGAGGAGTCACCGGTACCCGAGACACGCTTCTTATATATATTTTTTGTTTTAATTACATGTTTTCTTTCCGTTGTATCCGACTGGTAAAGAGAATGAAAGTATGTTTTATGTATACTATAAACCGTTTGTATTGTTTGAATTACGTCCCTAAGATTTTATTGGGAGCGATTGCTATCCACGTTCACGTCGTGCTCCCTGTTAGTAGTCCTTTCGGATGAACTAAGAGCTGGGAAATATTTGAATGGTCTCCTTCGGGGAATTGGAATGCGTTACTAAACTGCCGATGCCCTCCCACCGCAATTTTTTTTTTTTTTAATTTGCGCTGCGGGTTCGGATTCCTTGAAGCCTAAGGCCCCTTTTGGTTTAGCCGAGAAAGCCGAAAAGTGTTTAGTAGAGGAAGGAGAACTGGTCCCTGACTTCGACAAAATTCAAGACAAAAAAAGATTATTTTTTATTTTTTATTATCATCCCTAAAAGGGTGGGGCCTTTGGCCCAATGAACCATTAACCATTATATTGCCTTTGACCCAATGAAGCATTAGGATAAAGTAAGTGAAATACCATTGAGATATTGTTTATCCTGAATCCAACTGTTTAAATGTTGGTGACTTCCTGTCATTCGTAGTAACAACATTTTTTTGTTTTTTGTTATTGTTTAATATTGTTAGTGTTACTGTTGTAGTTCTTGATATGAGGAATAAACTCGTATCGGTGCGTGCCCAGGATTCACTGCAGTGGTTGGACGATGAAAAGCATTTTCCTGCTGAAAAGTAACGGAAATACACTTGAAGTCCTACGGACGACGGCGTTCATTCTTTTTTCGTTTTCGTTTTGTTTTTACTAAAGCAACTCTCTCCCTCATGAGCTGTTGCTAGATGCTGTATAGAGATGGATGGAAGAAATGATGAGGAGAGTGTTCTGAAAATAATTATTTGTGGGCAGATAACTTCCCCTGAACATCCTTGTTTCCTCCGTCTGTTTTTTTTTTTTATATTATATTTGGTATATAGTTGTAAAGGAATCATCAATACTTTTTTATTTTTTTAAGCTTGCGTAGCGAATGATAAGAAAGGTGGTAATGGAAGGAAAGATGGATAGAAGAAAGTGTGTTTATTTCCTGTTGTCCTGGTAAGAACATATTTTCTTTTCTTTCCTCTATTTTTAAGAATTTTCAACTCTTTTTTCTGAAAAGAAAGTGTTTCTTTTAGAAAAGCTCCCTCCCACCCCCCAGGACCTCGAATTGGGCCCGTGGATTGTATAATACACTCAACGGATTTTTTCTTTGCACATCGCAACACATTTTTTTTTTCTGTATGTATAGATTAAGACAAGATATCCTAAATTTGAAATGAACGAATTCGCTGGTTTTAAAAGGTCTCCCTCACTACATTTCTCATATGAGCAGCACGCTACCCGATGTACTGTAACTTCCAACTGCACCTTTTATTCTTTCTTTTTAAAAGTTAGTATACCTGTGGATCTTAAATTCTTATTCAGCTGCCGTCAGATCGTGCAATCAGCCGGTGGTGGTCAACAACATCAGTTCTCCCAATGCCAACACTGTGGCGAGGAGAGAAGGCGAATCCGCTAATGAGGAGCTCGCAGAGGCCGATGTCATGGTCGACTCTGTTCTGAGCACACCGCAGGCGGACGTCCAAATTGCCCATCAGCGTGGCAACG